>CALSBV010011203.1:571298-589682 GCA_943590825.1 Bovichtus diacanthus | reverse complement strand
AACCTCCCAGATGTCAGTTAACATCAGGTGCTCGAGGGTGCAGCAGCAGGTTAGAGGTCTTCTCTTACAAAACTCCTGCCAGGGAGTCCAAACACTTTCCAGTCACGGAATGGGCAGAGATGAATTCAGAGGCTCAGTACGGAGTATGCGAGTACCTCTTTGCCCTCGGAGATTGCATGGTGTGTGAGGTTACATCTGTAGCTGACGTGTTGAATGTGTTCTGGCTGGATTTCTTTTCATTTCAGCCGCTGCAGGGCAACACGATGCATGCATTGATATTCCGATATGAGAATGATATAATGGCTGTTGCCCTGCTTACCTACCAAACACTTGATGGATGTTAGAGGAGACTGCTGAAAAGCCCCACAGTGTGATTATATGGTCGAGCCGAATAATAACACAACCTGGGAGCGAATAGGTTCATCTTTTCTGTTGATGCACTATTTGCATGTGTTTTCCAGAGTGCCATCTGCAATTTCAGGATCTATTCAGCGTCTGAATTTCTGCTGGATAATATTGTTTGTTGGTAATGACACGCAGTCGTAGTGATTCGAGTCTACCTCCTTGCATTTGTCCTGAATCTATTGTGCAGTGAATTATCTGTCTGGAATATACTCCAGGACCACATTAGCATACCATAAGGGTAGTCGAGTTTCTCTCAACCAATTAGTGAACTGACCGTTTCTTTTAAATTCAGAGTTGCTCCAACTGTTGTCCTTTGGGAAACGAAGCCAAAGTGAATCAACGGCGCAGTAAAGACTGTGACTTTTCATTCAGCTGCACCTATAGGAGCTGCATCTCATTTACTTAACAATACCAAGGGATAAGCTCATACTCTTATTATTAGAAAGCAGAATATGATAGCCGGGATATGCAAATAAAATCCCAATTTCTAGCTTCTGTAAGCTGCTTTCGAAAGCTGGTTTTCATTATTTCTAATCCCCGCTGCATTTGATACATAACTTAAAGTCAACAAATGACTGCAGGGGATATTTTGAACATTGACCAAAGAAATGGCCATAGTGGACCATTAAGGATTAAGGGTTGGTATAATGATAAATAAAGTAGACCGTTTTTATGCACACTAACTTTGTCTGATGGAACTGTGCCCGCCGGTTTGTACATGGCCGGGCTGAAGGACTCGTGTTCGGGAACTGTTTTCCAAGTCAGACGCTGAGCACTGAGACTTCCTCTTTGTTTAAACCGCTAAAGGCTGAAGTTGGTGGTTTATGTCTGCATTCAGTGTCATTCTCTATCATTAGAATGGACAGAGTTGTTACGGTTGTTGATTTTAATATTCCTGTTCCACACACGTTAGGGGTCATACCGTGGACCTTGTTTTTACGCTTGCTTTAAATATTGATCCTCTGTGCTCACAGGAGTCACGGACCATGAACGTGTTTTGTTCAGGCTGCCTTTTAATTGAGATTCTCTGCGCAGCAAACGTTTAACTCGCTTCTTAAATCACGTCCTCAGCTGAGAAATCCTCTGCATTTTATTATTTTTTTGTGTTGTCTTCTCACGATGGTGTTGCGTCTCTGGTCCACTACTTTAACACACATTGCTCTGCCGTTTTGGATGAAGTGCCTCCGAGTAAAATAAGACCTGTTGATTGGTTCATCCCCTGGTTAAACGAAACCATCTGTTGTTACCGGGGTAAATATCCAAGCGCTGTTACGAAGACCTTTTAACATCATGGTTCAGGATGCGAAGGCTTCTCACTTTACTAACCTCATATTCTCCAGCTAATGCAACACTAAAGTCCTGTTTGACACATTGTCAAACCTGCCGATGTGTCTTTCCAAAGGATTAGTATTGCAGTAACTGTCCCTCTCTCTCTGTGGATGCGATTGAAGAAGTCAGGGCTAGCATCATCCCATCTTCTAGTCCCTATTCTGTCTATCCAACTCGGCTAACAATTTTGGACTATTTCTTTCCTATTTTCCTGCAAGACCCTATTGATCTGGTGGGCAGAAACCTGAAACCTTCTCCAAGCCCTTTAGATGGTATTCCAACTTGGATACTTAAAGATCTACTTGGTCCACGCCTGGTCTCTATTATAAATGGCTCCCAGCTTAATGTAAACAGGAAGTTGTTCAGTGAAAAAGAATCAAAATGTGATCCATCCCCTCTCAAAAACAAGAGGCCCCATGTCTAAGCTGCCTTTTATCTCAAATAAAATTGAGAACGTTGTTGTCGAAACAGCTCACTGGCGTCTTGACTGCACACAACTTCTTCGAACAAATTCTTCTGTGGTTCTCTGGTCAGCAGCGTTCCACTGACACGGCTCTGCTCGGACCCTCCAATGACACAATGCTGTCTTCTGATGCGGGTGAACGCTGTGTTTTGGTGCCGCTGGATCTTCGTGCAGCAACAAACTGATGCTTTTTGCACATTCGTTGGAGGCTTTGTCCGTCCGGCTTGAAGTCCGACTGCAGTGGATTGAGTCTCAACGTGAGAGGTTTTCTTCCATCAAGGCGGCCTGTGTGTTTGTGAGTGTGTGGGATGTTTCATTAGGAAGCTTTGATGTGCTTTACCAGATGCTTTTAAGGTGGATATTTTTATAAAAAAAACATCAAAGTTAGAGCTCTCTGTTTCTCGCCCTGTCTCTGATTCACACCAGCGCTCATTGCCTTTGTCTCTCCTGGTATCTTCAAGTATTTGTCCTCCAATGTTTATTATCGTTCTGCTTTTCACTCCCGTAATTCGCTTCCCCGCAAACCTCCCGCTGCTGCGTGACACGAGCAGCTGAAGACGGGGAAACATTTTGGCAAATTCTCCGCTTCATGTCGTCTCTCCCTCCCTGCGTCACCTCCTCTCAGCTCTTTGTGTCTGCCCCCCCCACCCCCCGCCCCCACGGTCTTTACACCTCATCAATGTGATTTCCTCTCATATCAACAGAAATGTGTTTTGTCTTTAACGCAGAATCCCTGATGTTTGTTCCCCGCAGTGAGGGTGAAAGCTCGAAAGCTTTGATTACTTTACTTTATTTTGTCTTCTCTTTCTCTTTTTTTTAATTTGATTTCTCTCTCTTTTTTTTTTTATTTTTATTTTTTAAATGTCATGTCTATGGCACATATTAGTATGATGTGTGTGTGTGTGTGTGTGTGTGTGTGTATATATCCTACTTACTTATTCAATACCACAACTAGGTTAGTCTTCCACAGTTGACGTGGGACTACTTTTACGGGACGTGGTGAGTGTCATCATCTCCTGTTTCACCTCTCCGTTCTCCTGTCTCCTCTCACAGGTACTTCACCAACATATCCATCGGTGGGCGTGATTATTCCTTCAACAGTGACGGCTACCTGTCCAACCCGCTGCTGGATGTCATCTCCTACACCAATGGGAGAGGCTGGGAGGAGGTCAGTATGCATCTGTGCTCGTGCAAGTTGGCACTAATTATCCGAGCGCAGCGGCTAGACTGGCTAACTGCAATTTCACAGCCCATCAAACATGACTCATCACTGCTCAGTTTCACTTTTCAGCTGTCTCACTGTCTCTCCCCGTCTCTCTCTCTCCCAGATCTCATTAGAACTCGCCTGAGCCCCCTCCTCCCCCTCCTCCTTCACCTTCTCCTCTCCCTCTTCTCTTTTGTTTCGGTTTGTCAGCCTTGTTAGCCGGCGCTAACTCACAGTCCAATACCCTCTCCATCAGGGGCCATGTGCAGCAGTTGTACAGTAATAGCACCAGATCCGAGGTCTGCCCTCAGAGGGCACTTTCAATTCCTCAAGCCTCCCTTCAACCTCAGAAAAATAAGTAAACCTTTTAGTTCTATGCCGCTGTGTTCCATTTGCTCCTGACCTTTCACGACTCAATATGTTTACCTGTGAGCGCAATCTCAAGACCCCCCTCATTTAAAGGATGACAACCAAAAAGGAAAAAAAAATGTAATAATCGACCGTTGAAAGAAGGAAAACACGTTGTACTAACGGTGCAGCATCAGTACGAGTCCTTGGATTTCAAAGTGTTTGTAGTTCTTCATCCTCCTTTCAAAGTTCTATTCAGTGTTTTAGATTGGCTCTATAGTGAAGGATTAGAGTGCATTAAGTGGGATTTAATGAATAAGTAAACTTAATTTAATTCAGAAGTTACTCTAAGCAGGATTTCTGTGAGACCTACACCCGTCTTAGCAGGCAAACTCACAACGTGGCTAAAAGTACACGGACACCATGTCCATACGAACAAACACGTTTGCTCTGGGGCCATTTTTCATGGTTTTGGGATATTTTCAGTTGAGATGAATTGTACTGATACATCATACAATTGTATTTTAAAGGGGAATCAGGCCCATTATCAAAATTCATACATGTTATTCATATGGTCTAAGACAGTCAAACGCAAACAACTCTACCAAATCCAAAACACTAAGAGTATTAAAACTCAAATTTGTGACGTCGTCAAGTACAAAGTCTGGAGCTGCTCCATAGACGATGCATTGGGGACGATGTTACAGATGACACTGAGAGCACCAGGGGAATGTATATATATATATATATATATATATATATATTGGGACATCTTGTGGTTTAGAACTAAGAAAACTACAATACAGAAAAGCTAATTTGGGTATAAAAAGGAAAACAAACTGCGGGTCCACAAAATCAGTCTCCCATTCATTGTCTATGGAGCAGCTCCAGACTTTATACTGGATGACATCACAAGTTTGACACTAACGTCTCTGGTTTCTGGCTTTGAGAGAGAGTAGCTCATGTCCTCGGCAATGGTAATAACATATTGGAATTATAAATGTAGGTGGTGTTCCTCCTTTAAGACGAACATTGTGGCCCTTTCCTGTTTTAACATGTCCACGAAGCCAGGTTCATAAAGAAATGTTTTTCCCAGTTAGGTGTGGAATAACTTGACTGGTCTGCACGGAGCCCTGAACTCAACCCCATCTAACAGCTTTGAACTACAACGCTGACTCGAGTCAGACCCCAACATCTGGTCTGACCTCACTCATGCGGGAGCAACCATCAGTTGCAGATTCCAACGCCTAACGGATAGCCTTCCAAGAAGAGTGAAGGCTGTTATAGATGTTTAGGTTGATGCTCATGGTTTTGGAATAGCATTACAAGTTATGCATGGATGCAACGCTCTGTTCCACTTTTGATTGAAACCTAAAAAGCCAAAGTTGGCTTCACATCCTCAAATCATTTCCAGTGTCACATGGTGAGTCTAAGATTAGAGCTGGCATATGAAGACCCCTTTTTCAGTTGTCAGCATTGACGATGCCGCATAAAGTCTCCTCTCTGGACTTTCTAAGAAAATTCCGACTCACTGTTGGCAATTTGCACCTTAAAGCCCTGTACTGAGTGGTGAGGTTTGAATGGGGGTTTGCAGAATGTTACCCATCCTGCACGCTGTGATCTAAAATTGACCCCGATCTTGTTTTGCAGAAGATAACAAGCCTGAGAGCAAGATTCAGATCGGGTGAAATATTAAAGTTACTGACGATACTTAGCTTAAAACCTGACAAAAAGGCAGAACTCATGAAAAATGAAAGCGCTGCCTGTTTTTGGAGAGCGTGTCAGCTATTTTATTCATGTTTTTAGGTCTACTGTACCTCACTCTCTCTTTCTTTTGTTTTTGAGTTCAACACATCCAGCCTGCATTTCTTCTGACAGTAGTTAACAGAAAAGCAGAACATTGCAGTAGTGTCTGCTGCTGGAAGCCCCACTCCATCTGTGGGAATCACAGTGCTGTTCTCTGCCCTTTTCTGTTGCAGCTCACCATTACTGTATTGAATTTTCAATGAACGAAGGCTGAGATACTGACAGAGGAGACAGGTTAGCGTCTTGTACTCCGTGGGTTTGGAAAAGATAGAGGCAGAAAAAAAACTGGCTCCAGCCGACAGAAAAACTGACAGATAAGGGTTTCGTTTGCACTGCTGCTCTCAAAAGACGACTCCTCTGCTGCACTTTTATATCTGATGTTCAGGTGGAGTCAAGGAGGAAATAATCAGGATGGCCATGTGGTGTTTCAAACACCCCATCTTAGGATATTACAATGTTCAGCAATTTTACAGTGTATATGATCCCTCTTTGGAAAGGACTAGAATCAAATCATGCTTGTGGCTCAAGGACGAGCACAAAACACACGCACACTGAAAGCTGCTATAATGCATATGTTATATTAACGGTGGATGATATGACTTATGGCTTAAAGTACCAAACTCGCAGAGAATTATTGTCCGACTCTGCAGTTCCACTCAGCTCTACGGAGCATTTTAGCGTCTTTTAGCTCTTGGTTTTCCGAGCTCGTAACCTTAGAGTTTTTGGTTCCCTCTCACTCTCACCAAAATGTTAGTTATCAGCGTTCGTCAGCTACGAAACAGGTCTCGAAATCAACACAAAAATCAGAAATTCAAAACGACATGAGGCAACTACCAGACGTCCGAGGAATCCAGGTCGTCCTATCCCAAAAGGGCCTTTTTCGGACAGTAATGTTGTACCAAGCACTTAAATGCTTTGAAAAAGATTGGCACAACTAACCAGCACAAGTGTGTCAAACATATGAAAGTCCCTTTGTGAATATAGAAGTCCTGTTTGTTTTGTTAGCCTCTGGGTGAATACATCTTTAAATTACGACGCACTGCCGTTTGAACATAAATTTGAGTCCAATGTGTCTTTTCACTTTCCCTCAGTCCTTTCCAGGCAAGGACTTTAAGGTCTGTTGAAGTGACTGTTGTATGAGGACTTTGACCTGAGGGATAATGGCCAAGGAAAGGACAAACAGTGTCGATACATTCCCTCTGAGACCAGCACTTGACCCTAACGGCCCAGTGGTTTTCTCCAACCTCATTTGTCTGAATACCCACGTTTCCCAGGAGAATATTTGCCGAATCAACCTCTCCTGAACTGAATCACACAATATCTTTCCCCGAGCGCAGCAACCTTAGGGCAGCTAAACAAGAACTGGCTGCAGAGCTCGTTTTGAGATCTGGGACTGTGTCAAGAGTCGGGGTCAGAAAATTCACAGAGAGATGAGCGCTTGGTCTTGTGTTTGGGCAACGGACATATTTTGAGAACTTTTTCTAATTGCCAAGCAGGTTTGGCAAATAACCTGTTTCTGATTTTACGACGGTGATGCTTGCATCTCAAACTTCAAGCCCCACAAAGTGGCTCATTTGTGTGTAAATTCTTGCATTAGTTTAGTTTCATGGTCATATGGCATCTTTCCAATGGAATCTATAGCAAAGTATCCACACATGCGTACGTGTACATACATGTGCTTATGGATGCACGATTAGTGATGTTGGGGCTAAATGCTCCATTCATGATGCATCGAAAAGCCATATTCACATTTAATCTTCCTGAATAACTAAAACAAAGATAATATATACATTTTGTTCGATACAGTAAATGCCCAATGTTGTATTATTAATTTTAACCTTTGCATAAGTAGCTTGTTCTCGAGTGATGTTGCTTTCACTATTTTATGACAAGGGACGTATACAGTGGACCAATGAGCGAATAAGAAAAGAATAAACTGGACATCTTGAGTCCTAAACCATCCGAAGCAGAATCCCAGTTCAGTTCAGTTTCAAGGTGCAATAAGAACTTTACAACCTCACAACACAGAATAATTACAATATATCTGCAGGAAAAGTTTCATAGAGCTGTTAATCAAAAATTCAGCGTGTAGCAGGCTTTGAAACTCACTTCCTGGGCGGCATTCCCAACCAGCTGAGTGTGTCGTTAATCCGATGGAAGACTGTTGTACAAGGAAATAACTCCGAAAGAAAATCTTCCAAAAAAGCTTAATTCTGGAGTGAAGTCATGATCACGCAGTATCCAGCTGATGTTCATCTTCTTTATATGTTTCTGTTTGATCATTTTTCCGAAGGTCACCCTGCTTGACGGCCTGTTGCGTTGGCTGAGCACGGCTGTAGATTGCATCAACAAATGACAAAATATCAATATTTTAACCTTCTATTTGTAAAATGTCAAAATGTCATGTAGACTGGAAGAGTGATGAGAAAGCATGATAATGGTTACATTGATCATTGATCACACACATAATTAGCAGGGGTCAGATATTATCTAAGACATTTAATGGAGCAGCTTATCTTCTCGCAACATTACGTTAATAATAAAGCTGCAGTGTAGGCAGTATTTTTAAATTCATATTAAATGTAATACCCAGAAAGCACCATTATATATGTGTGTAGTAAATATGCTGTTTGTCAAAATCAATTCCCCACTTTTTAGAATAAATCTTAAACTCAGTCATATTGACCTTGAGGTTTTTTAAATGTCTCCTAACGAATTAAACCAATTTTTAGTCAAACTTGATTTATTCCTATTATTTGTCATGTTTTCAGAAGTTTTCCATTTCTGCAGCTAGTTGGAGTTTCTAAACCTTTTTGCTCGCAGACCAATTTTGTACTTCAGTTGTTTACTACAATTCACAGCTGTTTTGCACTCAGAACAGACTGGCAAAGTGAAAATAGATGCAGTAATCACTTAAAAGTAGTAATGAATCCACTGCTGGCGGTGTTGCATGGATGAATGCACGCCCATCGATGCTTCGCTGTCCATAAAATGGCTGCCAGTCCTTCAGTAATTATTACAATTGAGGAGCGACTATTCATTCTTTCTTTTGGAAGGATTTCTGGTCTGCAAAGGCCAATCATTCTCCCCCTCGAAATGTCAATTTTGAAGTTGAGTGCAGTAACTTTTTAGCATTCAGGGAAACAACAAGGTTGAATATTAATTTTTGGTGGTACTTAAAGAGCCTTGACTCCTCTCCGGATGTGTGACTTCATCGGGGAACAGAAGAGAAGCCAGGACAGTTCAAGTCTGAGCAAAATAAATAATGAGACAACTGAAAAGCACAAAGTCAAGACAGCAAAAGGCTCAATAACATTGGTGAGAATCACAAGTTGTGAATACTCCTCCTACAGCGTCAGAATCCATAGAAAGAGCGAGAAAAGGAAAATATCCTGACTTTATATACAGAGTACATCAACACACAAACATGCTGGCTCTAACAGTGCCAGACTAATTCCTTTTGATTGACAAATTCAGATGTATCAACATTTTAACGTGTTTCGCTCCGTTATTGAAGAAAACCATATTAAATTTGTGATCCTCTTCTTTTTTTTTTCCCCACTTGCTATTCTCATCACTGAGTGTTTGGTCTTTGTATGAAAAAGTCCTCTGGTGCTCGGATTGTGATGAGTTTTACCTTTGCAGCAGCAGCAGCAGTGATTTGTTTGTAATGAACAGAATAGGAGCTGCGTTACAATGAGCCGCCGCCGCCGCCGCCGCCACCGCCACCGCCGCCACCGGCACAGTGGCTGAACAGACTAAGAAAAAAAAATATAGAAAATAAAAAAATTCTTCCTCACGTTATGGATTATGTAAGGCAGCTATTGGTTGGTTCGTAAATAATTAATGACAGATCATGGACACGAGAGGGCAGCAGATCTGATTATTAATACAACAGAGCATTTTGAAAGCAATGACAGCAAATGTATTGATTCTTCAAGTAAATGCATATCAATGTGCATTACTTATAAATCAACTCTGAGTCACTGATTCCCCCAAGTGGTGCACCCCAAACCCTGGAGTCCTCTTAAGGAGTGCACCTCAGTTCATTGATCGTAATGGAAATGTCAAAGATAGACACGAGGAGACTAAACATTATTATGACTCAGCTCCAGTTCTTTGAGACTGAAGGGATTACAGAAAAACGAAATTACATCTCCGTGCATGTGCTGGAGTTTCCCTTGTTTTTATGCCTCGGCGCCGGCGACACATTTCCGAATTCATATGCTAATTATGACAATTTCACAGTAAAGTCTAATAGGATAAAATTATGAAGTGATGAGATTTTGGACAGACATGGATGCAACTTACAACTTTACTGGTTGGCGGAGGCATAGAACCGCGAGGAGGTCATTTTAGTTTTAATGCAACATTTTGGTCCAGCGGTCAATAAACATTTTATAGAATCTGTGACGTTTGTAATATGTGAATACAACTTTTACTTTTTTACTTTTTTTATTTTATGTTGCTGTTCTCATTGAGTCTCATAACATTTTTGATAACAATCTTAAGGTCCGTCTGAGCGCCATGGTAACAGAGAACCACCAAATACCAGATCATGCTGTATTCCTGCCGTCTGCTGGACTGGCAATGCAGGGATTCTGTGTTTGTATGTGTGCATATAAATATATTTCTTACCATCTTACCGTGGTATTGTTTTCACCTTGTGAGTCTATGTGTGTGTGTGTTTGGACACATTTTTGTGACCGCCATTTCAGTTAATGCGAAACATGTAAGAGGGGTGAATGGGAGGACAATTGAGTATTGAAAAGCATCTTATCATTTTGTTCCATAATGAACTGTTGGATCGGGTAATTATTATTTATGCAGCCGAGAGAGTGAGAGAGAAATGCAGAAACAGTGAAAACCAGGGACAGGAAGTGCATAAAAGATACAGCGAGTGAGGTTGGTCCAAAGTGCCAGGTGCTGCTAATGTGCTATTTAAATTGCTCTCTTGTTTGCATCTCTGCTCCTTGTGTTAATGTTTTGAGGGTCCAAAATGAATGATTACAAATAACAATGTGGAAGTGTGTCGGTGCGCCTGGTTGTGCTGTTTTCTGTCAGATGATGTGTTCTTGTGAACTGTTTGTCTGTGTCTCTGTGTGCATGCATTTGTGCTGTTCAAGTGCACAGCATTACGCTAGCATCTGTTCTTTTGTGTGTGAGGGTGCTTGTGTTCACCACATTGTGGGGACATCAGTCTCCACGCTACATTATGGGGACGAGAAGTTGGACACGGTTAAGTTCAAACTCAGCCTAGTGAAGACCGCAGTGTTTGTGTCTAAATGAAAGTAGCTTTCACCTCACAACACTAGTTCATAAGTGAAGATTAGTTGTATCATATTTATTTATTTATATTATTTATATAATTCCAAACCTATTTTATTATTATATGAGATGTTAAGATTGAAGAGTAAAACATATCTGACACTTGATCAAATACTGATTAATAATGATGAAAATACAGTATAACGCTACCTCAAATTATAAATCTAATGCCAATAACATTAAACTAATTAGAGTCGCTTAGGCTGTGTAATCTTATATTTCGAACTGCATGAATAATATTCATTCTCAAACTCCTGTATTTCTCCATGTATGCATATATATATAAAACAAAGCCATACCTTCATTTACACAAGATCGGCCACTTAGCTCTCGGCCCTGATACATTTGGATGATTGGTTCATTTCTTGACAACATTATTAAGGTCGTTACCAGCTAAGACATTATCCAAGTTTTATTGGTGCCACCTCATGCAGGCTAGTGCTGTGAATCAGGAAGATTCCAAGAAGGATTGGGACCAACTTTATATACAAACTCAGTAATGAATTTTATTAATAGTTGGTGCAACACAGGACTGGTCCCCTCGAGGTAAACTACGTGTGTTAGGTCTTATCAAAAAGCTGGTCCCCTCAAGGTTAACCATTTGTTTTAGGTTTAAGATAGAAGATTATAACTATTCTAAGACTGCGGTGAGGGTGAGGCACAGGCATGTATATATTATAGTTAAGGTTTATGTCATTCTACTCAATGTCCCCACAAGCTGCAAATCCTGTGTATGTGTGTGTTTAAAGAGGCTTTGCATGTTTTTTTTTTAAAAATCCCAGCGGCCACGTCTGGCACCATCAGGGAGATCCACAGGAGAATTGTCAGTATGCAAATAACATCTAAATATATAACACCAAAGCTATAAAGCAAAAAAAAAGAAAAGAAAGATTTGCTGTGTTGTGGCTGCACATCCACCAGTAACATCCTCAGTCCATGTGAACACATTTGTTTCCACATGTAGGTCACTGTGACACTGTTAGCACTGTCGTCTTTAGTCTCCGTCGCAGCTCCAAAACACCACGTTGTGACATAAACATACTCGGCTTAGTTCACGTGAACAAACTGCTCATTAGACAACACAACCAATGCAAAGACACACTGCGTTACATCCCTCCGACGACCCATAACTGCAGGAAAGAGCATGCAGCTGTAGAGGAACATGAGAAGCAAACGACTGGAAACTTGAGCTGAGACAGACTCAAACAGTGATCGTCTACAATGAGGTTGATAGACACACTTTGCCATGCTGTGATCAGAGTTGTCACGTCCCTGTTGCTCTGTGATATATTATCTTTTACCTCCTGGCTTACTGCAGAGGTTAGAGTATATCAATCCCAAATGATAACAACAAGAACAAGCAGAGAAAAATAGGGAACTGACAGCATCTGGGTCACATCATGGGTGACGACTCAACTGCGTAAAATGACAAATCAGGACAGTAAGTAGCTTTGCAAGGGAGGTGAAGCAGCATATTACATGAGGAGGAGCTGCTTTTACACCTCTAATACAGCCATATTAATGGAAAATGGAATGGGAATTCCAAGTACAAGCCATTTTTTCTTGCATACAGAGTGAGCTACTCAACAATAGACGCATGGGGAGACAGACAGTTTAACATTCTTGGACTAACAAAGTAATATTTTTTTCTACTGCTGAATTCAGACCATTCTGGGCACAAATCAAGAAGTGAAGTGAAACTGTTACTAGAAAGATAGTTTTTACTAGATGCAGTAGCTTCCCACAAAGCATGGATTGGTTGATTTGCAGGTGTCGACGTTAAACCATATTAGTTACACATGACTATTGTCTTTCTTTTAGTCCAAATTTTAACAAAGGGGGCGTAACATCTTTTAACCTGCAAATGACCAAATGAGTGCTTATTGGGGTGTGTGCAAATCTGATACTTAGCTCATATTAGGTAACTTACTAACGAGATGACATCATCCAGACTGGAACGCAAAGCTGATTAGATGTGACATTGATAAAATGGCTGGAATGCTCTGGAGACATGCATTAAACAAAATGTGATCAGCAGCCTGTTCTAAGCCACTGTAGTCCAAGAGCTAAAGATCTGAGCATCTGTGTTTGTGTGTTTATTCCTAACTAGGTTGGCTGGTGGGAGAACGGCCATCTGCGTCTGCGTTACCATCCCTGGTCTCGTTACGGCTCCTTCCTAAAGCCTCTGGACGACTCCCAGCACCTCCGGGTGGTTACTCTGGAGGAGAGGCCCTTTGTCATCGTTGAGCCGGCTGACCCGGGCACCAGCTCCTGCATTCGGGACTCAGTACCCTGTCGAATGCCTGTCAACACCAGGTAACACTTCTGAATCAATGAAAGCTTCCTCACTGCTCAGCCCAGTCGCCATGACAACATGTTGGCATTGTACGTTCCTGCGGACGCTTTAGCTAGTGACACCGCACAATGAGTGACACGCAGAGCAAGTGACGTAGTACAGCGAGAACGATTCTAATAAGCAAGAATGTAACAAGCGAGACGATCCCTGGAGCGAGGGCGGGAGCTGTGATGGACGGGTCGAGCGAGCGGCCGCTGTGCGTGTCCGGTGTGAGACCAAACGTTGAGCTCTTGTTTGGCGACATCGTTATGTCATGTGAGGTCGTCATGTTACTCTACATCTCTGAGTCACATGACGAAGTCCGTAGCTTCTTTTTTAACCCAAACCATGATCTTTCTCTAAACCTGACCAATCGTTTCACAGCATTTATCACATGGAATTATCAAAATAATAAATGATTACTTACAAATGATCCGTGAGAGTAATGGAATATAATACAGAAAAATAAGCTTTTATGCACGTGTAATTTTAAGGCTTCATTTTAGTTCAGATCTTGGTTGTGCACATTTAAATAACTACAACTGAAGTGCATCAAAATTCCCTTCACGCACCTTCCAAATATACATGGTCAAAGAAAAGGTCGCTGGAAATATTTCTTTAGACTTTTCCAATTGCATAACTGCTTTGGTGCCATAAATAAGTGGTTTCTCAACAATAGTTTTCAACCTTGTCGGCTTTTAACGACAAAACTGCTGCATTATCAGCATCAAAGCAAAATGATCATGTGCACATTCCCTTCTTCACCACAGCGGTGTAAAGTCTTTTTACTGTTTCATTTGAGTCTTTGAGAGAAGATGAGAGGTGAAAAGATTTTCAGCATTACAAATGCAAAAATGAGAGAGAAAAAAAAACAGCATTTCAATGAATAGAGTGTGAATGGAGTTAAAATATGTTTTTGTAACTCAAGGAAAGTGGCAGGTCAGGGTGACCATGGGCAGTGAGCAACAGAATGATATGGACGATGTCTTGACATCTCCTGAGGGCTTCTCCTCTAAATCCTTATCAGCCTTTACGCTGCTGTGGAAAGTAGCAAAGAAGTTTCAAACAGTGTTGTGATGGAGACCATCCTGAAACCAGAGGGGGCCGTGATGCTTTGTGTAATTGAAATGTCTCGCCAAGCGTCCATGAACAAGACAGCAAATCTTTATCATCTCAAGGTGCTGGTGTGCACCGAGGAATAGGCTTAAATAAAGACTTTCCTTCGGGGATTAATAGATTAAAACATTACAAAATAAGGTAATTATCCCAGGGAGCAAAGCAAATTTCCACTCAGCAGCCGCAGATACGTTAAAAGTCGTACAGTAACACCTGAGAGCATGCAATTAAGAACACAGATTTAGTTGAAGCTGTTCATTAAAACAGTAATATAAACTTGAAACCACACAGCAAAGTAAGGTTAATGGTCTTTTAATCAATCTAGATAATTAGAATCATGGAGCAAGAGATCCTGGCTGCATCTCTTCCAACCACAGCGTATGTTGAGGGAGTTTGTGCAGAGTTTATATGTACTGAGAGAGAGACACGGCGAAGATTCAAAAGCCTTTACTATCAGCGTTTCTCCTGGTTCACGTACATATGAGGTTCATTTTAGGCTAAAGTAAGTCAGGGAGTGAAAGACAGACAGAGTGAGTGAGTGTGTGTGTGTGTGTGTGCGTGTGTGTGTGTGTGTGTGTGTGTGTGTGTGCGTGCTCTGGGCTCCTGGTCTATCCCAGATAAGCTTCCTTCCTGCCAGCACATGACCGGGCCAATGGGAAGATAACGAGTTCATCCTCCATGAATTTTATTGGCTGAGAGAAAAGTTTGCTCTCTTGTTAATCAACCTACTTTGAAGCAGGTTTTTCTTTGTTCCTTAAAAGATTTCTTCCTCACTTGCTTGTCTAATACATATACATTTGATATCCTTGTATTTGTGATGTTTTTAACTTGCACGTTCTACGTTCTGCAGCGTGTAATTGATTTTCTATCTTCATGACCCGTCACGTCTCATTCTCTCTGATGTTGCTGCAGTAGCTAAAAGGTTTTATGTTTTTATTTTCTCTTGTCATTACCAACAAGGTAATGATTTATTTGTTCCATGCTTAACATGAACTTCCATTTGACTCACCGGGGGCACAACCAAGCACTTAACTTAACTGCCTTTTACTTTAGCACTTTTGATCAGGACCACTTCACACATGTTTTGAGTGATGAATTAATCTCAGTCACTTACCTACTGGGCTTCAAAATGACAACGTTGTGTTGAGTGACCATGAGTGTTTTAGCCTCTTTCAGCTCATTGAGTTTCAGTGAAAAAGCTCTGATGAACCCAGTGCATGCTACCTGCCCAGCATAAACAGTGGAGTGGACAACGTTAGCGACTACTTGTGGATACAGTGGAGCGTTTAGAGAGAGCTGGATGTCCTCAAGATTTGCTGGAGGCCAAAATTAGCGCGTTGATGCAGTTTTTAAACACGGGAAAACCTGCTAAAAATAGGCGATGGACCAGTAGACGAGTATGACTCCCTTGATAAGGGTTGGCCAGAAGCAGTAAACATTGAACATGTTATATTCTTCTTTTCTTATATATGTTACTTATTCAGCCTCTCTTTCAAAATCTCAAACCAGAGTCAGTGATTGGAGGAACAGTGGAGCTTTATTTAGTTTCTGTCAAGTTTAAATGAAGTGTGTTTTTACAATGATCAGAGCGTATCAATTGTACGTTAATAAATCATGATAAGTGTCCGAATCCCTGTTGATTTTATATATAATATATTTAATTTAATGCGCGTCTAAAATCATTTGTTGTGCATATGTGAAAACGTGTCGCTAAATAATATGTCAATAATGTGAATTTATTTGCACATAAACAAGAAGAGAATTATTGTTGTGGCACAAAAAAAGTCTTTGCTACTCAAAACTACTTGAGAGGCCTTAAGTGTCCCACCCTCATCAGTTTGACGTGACTTCTACTTGTAATAAAAAATTATTGCGTATGTTGTGTTGCTAGGTAACAGAGCCAAGAGGTTGCCATAGCTGCCACAAGTGTCTGAGGGTCTAACTGGATTTGGTACATGGTATTGACAGCTGATGGAGGGCACAGTAGCCACTTGACTGATAGTAATCTAAATGCACTTGGATTCAAGTATATTTGATGTGATCTTGATGCTTTCAGGGCGAAGGGTTCCCGAGATGAGGTCTCGCAGGAAAGAGGCTTTCGGAGGCTTTTTAAAAAGAAGAAATCTAATTTAATACGACATCCAAGGGAAACAAAATGGAGTTTAATTTAGTTTTTTTCTGCTTTTTCTTGTGAGCTCTCTGACCTCTCCACACACAACAGCCCAACCTCTCAGCATCAATCCACTCACAGTCTCTTGCCAATATTTCATAGCTTCCTTGGTCTCCCATGCTTCCTGTGTTACAGTCTCCCTGTGTCCCTGAGGTCGCACACTCTCCTTCTTCTTTCAATTTCTACAACAGTCAATCAAAGCGCCCTCGATAAAGCGTCTTAAAAACATCTCGTAAAAGGCATGTTCCCGATCTTACCTCTCATCTGTCTGTTCTCACGTCATCTCCTCAGCTTGGTGGTGGATGGCACCGGACCCATGAAGCACTGCTGCAAAGGCTTCTGCATCGATGTCCTCAAGCGACTGGCAAAAATTGTGGGTTTCACCTATGACCTTTACCTGGTGACCAATGGGAGGCATGGGAAGAACATTGACGGGGAGTGGAACGGCATGGTCGGAGAGGTGAGGATCTTAATGTTTCACTTTAATATGGTCTTTATCATATAGCTGTAAAATGTAATAATGAACTATCTGAGTCCAGATCACACTGCTTCCTGTTCCTGGCACGGTTGCTCCGTCACAACGATGTTTAGCGTGGTTTAGACTAATAATACGATTCGTGCAATGTTGAGTGATCGTAGCCACAAACAGTATCACAAAAGCAAGAAATGTAGCAACTTTAAAGCCATTTGTCCATGAAAATAACACCACAAAGCGAAATGTGCCGCAGTTTGTTTAACCTATACATCAACAGAAGTGTAAAAATGACAATTAGTGACGAGCCCGACCGGCTTGTTCTCTCTGTTGGGCTCGGTTAACCTCGTCCTTTCTCCAGCTCTGCACTTACTATACAGACCTAACATTGCCATCGAGTTTCTCTCTCTTGAAAGAACGCAAATAAGCGTATTTACCAAAAATGTTGAGCTATTCCTTTAAAGCTACAGAAAGCACTAAACGTACAATAGCAAGTCATGAAACATTCATTAGCAGTGATAGAATTTGCAGCAAACAAATAAAGTGAGTCCCAGTGACAGCAACATGGGTGAGAGATTAAATGCAAGTTTATAAAAATGTGTTTTCAGATGGGACTTGCAGAAGCTTGCAGACTTTATTCCCTGTGGGAGTTTATCCTAAAGTTCAGCCGCCAGGAACCAAACACTCCGTGACCCTTTCCCGTGTGTGTCTCTGTGAGATCCTGTACAGTAGCATCGTAGTTTTTCTTACTCTGTTTTTATTTACCGTTTGTTTGTGATTAACTAAAGGAGGTTTGATATGAGGGCTCGCATGACGTTGTTTTTATCCTGCCTCACATCCTTTAAAACATGACCCAACGAGAGAGGATATATGGAGGGAGGCTGTCAGAGAGATTAGGGCTGAAGAAACCGAGAGAGAGAGAGGACAACACAGACTGTGAGGCTGTGTGTGTGTGTGTGTGTGTGTGTGTGTGTGTCTGTGTGTGTGTGTGTGTGTGTGTGTGTGTCTGTGTGTTTTGGCTGTTTCCATGATGTCAATCCCTCTCCGGTGGCTGGATTAATGAAGTTGGTTTAACATAGAGTTAGACAAGATGTAAAATATCACTGTGTGTGTGTGTGTGTCTGTGTGTCTTGTACTTCTATCTATCTGAGGACCATGTTCAGTTTTAGACCTTTTAGAGTAAAGACATTTTGGGATTTTTAATGAGCTTTACAGGCTCACACACATTATCTGGAATAGTGTGTGTGTGTGTGTGTGCATATTTGTGATTCTGTCTATGTGTGTTAACATCAACTAAACACTGACAAAATCAGTATTTACTAATAGTCCTGATGTCGTTGTTAACAAGCCTTCTGTCTCACAGATGCAGGAGGTCTCTGTCTCTGTCTGTCTCTCTCTGTCTCTCTCT
>CALSBV010011203.1:512066-561298 GCA_943590825.1 Bovichtus diacanthus | reverse complement strand
TTTTTTCTCTCTCTTCTGTCTCTTGATTATACACTGATTTCACTGATTGAACAAGATGCTTCTGTCATTTTCAGAGATTTTTGCTTCTTTTAGCAGATTGATGACTGAGAATTGTCTGCACACAGAACTAACTCTGGCATTAATGAACAAAATATTCATATACGTATACCAGTGTCTCCCAAAAGGATAATATTTGAGTCATATTCTGCCGTTCTTGAGCCAGCATTGTTACCACTTTTACAGTAAATGCTCTTTCCTCTTCGCCCTCTGTAAACTTTTCTGTTTTTAATTTTCTGTTTGGGTCCAACTCATTGTTTTCCATTCAGTCTGATTTTATTTTCTTAGAGGATTTCCCCTGCTGCTGGTTTTCACATCCTCCCTCTCCTCCTCCTCTTTTTCCGTGTGAAGGAGTGTTTTCAGACGCTCTTTCCTCCTGATGATGATGATATGTTGATGTTGACGAAGGTCTTCATCCTGTACTTCTCCTTTTGTTTTGTGTATGGCCTAAAAACGTATCTTGAATTCCCATCATTTCTATAATTCAGAGCACAATTCATCATGTCACAGCCTTGTTTTGTCTTTTCAATTCCAGTTTTTCGTGTGAGCCAAATCCGCTCTCTGTCTTTCAGTCCTTTCATTTCACTGGCACCCCAATGTGTTTTGTAAAAGGTTTCTACTAAAGTCCCTTGATATGTTAAAAAAAAAAAACATTGTGAAACCTCAGGATTGGTATGAGGAGCTGTTCAATGCTTTGATATTTTCAACATGAAAATGCTTCATTTCTTCCAAGGTTGTTCTCCTCTTCTCCTCCCAGTGGATCCCTCTCCTCTCGCCTTTCATCTCGTCTCCTGTCCAATATTACATACATATTTAACAGCGTGAGTCAATGAAAGTCAAGAAAGATTTCAATTAGAGGCTCCTCACTCTTCGTTTTCGTACCTCTCTGATCTGCCTCTGCATATTTTAAGATTAAATCAATCTTTGTCCGTCCTCTCTTCACCTCTTCTTTCTCACATCTTGCCATGATTTTTTTCTTTCTTTTTTAAATGCATCCACCTCTCTTATCCCTAAATAAATAAAGGGAATACTTTCCTCCTCTCCATCCCCTCCTTTTGTCCACACATTTCTAAACGTTCCTCTTCAGCATGCAGGCTGAGCCCACATCTGATCTGTGCCATTGTTTTCTTTGTCTTCACAGATGAGTTCGTTCAGCACGAAGGCTCTGACGCTGCTCTCGTCAGCTTTCGGGGCCTGTGGTTTGCTGTTGGTGGGCGTCGCCGTGTCAACAGACTACTGGCTGTTGATGGAGGAGGGAATCATCCTGCAGCAGAACCAGACCACCGAGGTCAAGATGGCGCTGCACTCCGGCCTCTGGAGGGTCTGCTTCGTGGCCGGTGGGCATCGATTTCATGTCACTGTCGGCTGATAATGCTGAGCTGCGTTGGTTTAATCTTCATTCTGTCATAATAATTCAAGCCCATTATTCATGTTGCGGAAATATTTGTATTTAATATTTTGCATGTCAAAAATGTAAATCGTATTCACCAGAAAATTCCTCTTTGCAGGGAAAACCTCATGAAAGAGTATGTAGACTAAAATGTGAGGCTCAGGCCATTCTCACGATGTTTGACTGTCATACTGTCTACACGTCAAAGGGTGACAGTTTATAACCATTGGCTCCAGGAGACGAGATTGGAACCTGTTTCAACACACGTCTGCAAAATGTAGAGCAATGAATGGGCATGTGGCAGGAATGTTATTCCTTTATGACCCCTGACCCTAACATCACATACAAGGTTATGTTCACACTTCACTTTTTACATTTCCAGTAGAGAGTACACAAACAGCTAGAGTGAAACTGAAATGGCACTCGGAGAACGCAGACCTCCACCGACGCCAAAGGTGCATTCACATGCTCTTTTGATGGTCCCGTTTCTAGAGTTGGGAAGTTGTTCTTCCGACTTTGGCGCGTTCACGAGCTGTTAGTCACGATGTAGAAACAAAGGAGATGTGTTTATATTTTATTGCTCAGAGCGTTTAAGCAACACGTTGAGATCTGTTTCCAAGTTGTTGTTCCGACTTGAGTGTCTGGAACACCTTTTTACGATTATTCCAACACCACATGAATGCAGCACAAATGCCCTATCTCGCAATGTTGTCACACAAAAATAAGCACACGCACAGCGAGGGTGGACACCACCGATACAAATAACTGTCCTTATTGCAGTAGCTGTCTCTCTGTTTCGGGTCATGGTGGTGTTGCTCTGGGGAGGCGGCCATGTTTGTGTTTCCCTGTTGTCTGACGCCTGGTACAAAAGGTCAGAGGAGGAAAACGCTGGTGGCATTTGGAATGGCCGTGTGTGTGTGTGTGTGTGTGTGTGTGTGTGTGTGTGTGTGTGTCTCAGGCGGCTGCTCTTTAAACCCTCCATCTGTGCTGTAAACCTGCTCGTGTTATTCTGCAGCACAGTGCACATACTGTACTGTTCTGAACGATTCTTTAAACTTTCACAACACTTTCAAGCTTTGGATTTTTAATGACTGCAAACATCCCTAATGCAAACATCTGCCAATACTTTACTTTACTAACAGTAAATTAAATAAAAAACACAGATATGGAAAAAACAGAAGATTATTAAAAAATAAATAGACAGTATAATAATTCACCAACATATATTAATGATATACCAAAACTCTAATATACCATTATTAAATTGTACAACTATATTCTTTATAAAGTTTTACCAATAATCAAAATATTTCACCTTCAAATATTTAATTGCGGTGACATTAACCATCCACCCACAAGCATGTAGATATATATTTTATATATATATTAATCAGGAAAAACCCACGAAACATATATAAAATCTATTTAATCCACAATTGCTGAAGCACCATTATAAATTTAGATTAAATTCAATAAAGACAAATCTAAAAACTGCTTGCACACTTAAATCAAACTATAATCACTCCTCAACTAAATAATAATCATTATCATTATTATTCTTTTTGAGGGCCTAAACGTGCTCCAAAACGCGATATAAACTTGGCGCAAAATTTAAACATGGTGAAAATGTACGTGAAACATGGGCTTTATGAATGGGCGTGCCAAAATGGCTCAACAGCGCCACCTAGAACGAAGCCCCTGACGTGTGTTTCAAATACATGATTGAAATTTGGAACGTATATGTAACATGTGGAGATGAACAAAAAAGTCTAATGGAGTGGAAGTTCAGCACACATTCTCCAATCTGCTTCGAATTTCTCATACTGCGTAAGAAGTTCGCGGCCTGAAGACATCTACGTGCCAATTTGGACTCATAGTCATAGCGCCACCTGCTGGCAACAGGAAGCATAATGTCCACTCGTGCACCCGCTGTCCAACGGTGCTGCAGCGTCTCTGTAGTTGACACAAGCAGTTAGCTTAGCATAAATATTCAAAACAGGAAACACCTAGCATGGCTCTGTGGAAATATTAAAAAAAAAATCTTTATATTCATATTTAATGGACATCAGAGTGGTATTGAAGCATATTTCCTAAATTGCCAAACAATCTATTTACATTTCTACATGTATTTAAGAATAAAAGTTAGCCTTTTTAATAAAATGGAGTTCTTCTCGATGAAACTCGTCTGCCTCAGGACTGGACTTATATTCTCCCTTCATAGACCTGACCTTTTCCTCCCATTCCTTAAGGTATCTCTTTCATACTTACCCTGCTGCAGTAGTACATCTATCCATCTGTCAAATAAGATTTAGGAGACAATCTGGAACACGTCATGGTTGGACGAAGGAGTAAGGCTCCCAAGGCCGTTTTATCATAAGAGCGCCAGGCTACAGGGCCGACAGTGACTCTGTACTGTAGCTTTGCATGAATGTGTGTGTGTGCGTGGATGGGTTGTTTGTAAAGTGAAAAAAAGAAAAAGGTAAGCAAGGTCAGAGAGAGTGAAGAGGCAACAGCAACACATGAAGAAAGGTCAATAGTGAAAGAAACAATCAAGTGAGTGCAGCGAGAAGGCGCGACGATTGCTTCTAATGGAGGTGCCTCAGAAAAACCTTCCAGCAGTTCAACTAGAACTGGTTAGAGAGGGGAGGGGGGGAGAGAGAGAAAACAAAGTGGGATAGAGAAAAACAGGCAAGGTAGTAAGAAGAGTGAGCGAAGCAGTTCTAGTCAAGGGACACATGGCACAAGGCTGTGATGTCCAAAGCAATGATTGGTTATTGTAAGGCTTCAAGAACGAAGGAGCCAGGAGAAAGGACTTCCAGGGTCCATATTCATACCACGTACACATGCATGCACTCGACCTCGCAAACATTTGACCTCCGTGGCGTATTTCAAACTGTGGAGACCAAACGTGGGGAAATGTTGTCGACCGACGGAGCGAGCTTTAGAGCAGCCGGTCACAGCCAATGAAATACATTTAGTTATCAATGACAATCGGACAATAGAATTACATCAAAAACCTACATCTACAAAACATGAAAGGAGTTAATCAGTTCATAAACATCCATATTGCAAAAATCGAAGGAAACCTGCTTTAACCATCTATATACCAAAGATCGGTCGCACATTTCTATAGAAAAGCATCCTGATGTCCGCCCCTAGATTTCTGAAGAACATTGTTGAAGCTTGCATTATTGGTTTACTGCAACAAATTGTTAATTATCTGAGCCAGAAATGTCACTTAGTGTTCGTCTATTTGTAATCATTGGATGTTTGCGTTCTTCCTCCTGCGTGTTGAAAGTAATCTGAGTAAAGAGTAACCTTTCCTCCCTTTTACACTGTAAGTAGTCGAGGGCAGCATCACGGTTTTCTACGTCTGCTTCACACACTGGCATCCTGTTGTGTTTGTTACAAAATATGTTGTAATATTCAGATTGTAAGACGTTGGCAGTCACTGTTAATTGATAAAGACAAAGTAGACCCACCATATTTCTTTTAGTTGTGTATTTTCACACACAAATGCAAATACATAAAAAAATATAATAATATAAACCTTCCATGAATAAAAACGAGTCCCCATGACTAACTAAAGCCTAATGGTCCATAATGAGCTGAATAGCAGCGCTGAGTTCCTTTATTCAGATTCTCCTGTCAACCTTGGAAGTGGTCAGTTTTGGGAGCTGGAAACATTTTCTATGACTGTTTAAATATTTAAGAGTCTTTTTGGCTCCCTTTCTTCTAGTTTGACATTCTGTGACAGTGTATTTATTTTTTTGCCACTGGACAGTCGTTTGATGGTTCTGGTTACCAGCCGCGACAACAAAGCTGGTGTTGTTTACAGCTTGAGAGTCTCTGTGTGTGACGTCATGGCAAAATGTGTCTCTGGAGGCAACTACCACAGAAACAGTGTTGAGCACTTTGCATTGCTGTCTGTCTGTCTGTCTGTCTGTCTGTCTCTCTGTCCGTGGACAGATTTTGTCCCCAAGATAGCGTCGCAAACGTGCAACATGCTGTAACGAAACTTTAAAGGTTTTTAGTTTGAGTTTGGTGTGATCCCATTGCAAGATGCTCTCACTGTTCTTGTCAGACCCACACACAGAACAATGTGTAAACTTACAAGAACTTCTATGTGTGATTATTACTTTCTCTCCTCATTCCCTCATGTCATCATCCAGAGGTGTATTGGCTCTTATCCTGCTGGGACTGCATCAACACATTCGGTTTTACTAGACTCATCCTGTAAAAAAGTATCAAACAACCAACAGATTATTGTGCAGAACCTCTTATCTCACAGGAACTGATGTGATTCAACATGAATCTAATCAGAGCAACAAAGGAGGCAGACACTCAGTATCACTATCGAGCTGCAGCCTCCGGGTGTGAAAACTGAAGCCAATGTTGAAGTCAAAGGGGGTGACTGCACTTGTTGCAAAAGATTGTATAGAAGTCTATGAGAAAATGACCCTACTTCTCACTTGATTTATTACCTCAGTAAAACCATTTAAAGTAAAATAGATACTAGGTGTTGTCCAGTGTGGGTGTTGTTTGTGTTTTCGTTTTCTAACACTAACCCGTAAACAGTGTTTTTTCACTTCATGAAAGTTAATTGTAACATTTTGGTCTCCTAAAAATTTATTTTTCTTTTTTTCTGCGTTAGGTTGTACTTAGCTCCACCATTTATTCCTTTCTTTGTTATTTCTGGTTCTAAAAAAATCAAGATGGCGACAGCAAAAATGCCAAACTCGAGGCTTTAAAAAGTCTATAAACCAATGGGTGACGTCCAATTATATACAGTCTATGATCACTATCAACTCGCCTCTCATTGGCTGTGCTCTGTGGTTACTACAAAGCACAAAGCTGGTCCGAGTTTTGCTCATAACTATAAAACATGTAAAGCCTTCAGACTCCTCTGAGTCTTTACAGAGTAACGCTAAACATCTAAAAACATATTGATATCTTTCAAACTGTCAGCTGATGTGATCACAATGAGCGTCCAAGATTAAAAAAAAAAAATTATGGAGTGAAAATGAACATTGTGTCTCATGATAAGGCATGACTATCAAGTTTTGATAAAATGCCCGTAACTTTGTATGCTTCCCTCCTGACAAATCTGTTCAGCTTTCACCACATTTTGCATTTCCATGCAGTCCAACTGCCTAACAACGTATGCCAAAGATCCTACGATCTGATACGATGCTTCACTCCCTCTTCCTTTGTTTTGTCATTTTTTGAAGGTTTTCTAGGGTAGAAACAAACTGCCTTTGCTTCAAACAGCAGTGGTGGCATTTAACTAGCAAAGAGTCTTTCTCTAGCGCCTTTGTGTGTGAACTGTGTTAGAAATACCTGAAAAATAACTGCACTTTTATGGCAATATTTAAAAAGGAAAGAGTGGCCGACACGCTTTCAAAACCTATTCCTTGTGAGGCGGTTGACGCACATTTAACCTCTTTTTTAATTACACACTTTCCAAACCAAAATCATTCAAGAAGCTACCTTTCAGTGGTTTAACCAATGCCCCATGAAGCACTACGGCCAAACTTTAGTACTCATTTACATTTCCCTATGCATTTGTCTTCCAGGTGTGAATTAGATTAAATAATATATGCACATGATATTTGCATAACAAAGACTGCAGGAGCCTACTGTGGCAGCATTAAGGCAGAGGGAGGCTATGTATAGGCATGGTGGGGCTGTCATATGTTCCTTATGGAAGCACGAATATTAATGGGATCCATTTAAACGTCTCAGTTGGAGAATACCTCAATCTAATTACCGTCCCTAATGGCATTATTATGTTAATGCTAATGTGGCTGGTGACATGTTGTACATTACTGTGTCCTTGTCCTGTGCTCCTCTGGTTCTCGTGACAGAGGTCCACTAGAGCGGCCTTCAGGTTCACACGGTGGTTATCCCTCTCTTTAAAGGGACTCCTGAACACGGCTCCTCTTTGTTACTGCTATTCTCAGCGCTCGGAGTTCTAAGGTCACAAGTTTGAATCCCTGGACCTACTGGGAACAGGTTGGCAGGCAAAATGAATAAGTAATGCCGTCACTTGACGTAGCTAATTGCTGCATAAATGCCCTTGAGGAAGGGCACATGAACATCATTAACCTCAACCTTACCCCCGTCCGCTCCGGTGGAGCTGCTCGCTGGAAGCAGCTCCGGACTGTTGCGGTGCCTGGCAGCTCACGCTGTGAATTGTAAAGAGTGCATCATTGGCAAAGAGCAGATGTTGACGTTCCCTGGGTGAATGTGGGTGTACAAATTAAATAGATCTACTGTTGTCCAAAATGGATGTACAGTATATCTGCTGGGACTCACTGAGAGAGCGCGTGAATGCAGAATAAAAACAGGAATAAAACAAGGCTGACAGCACTTTGAAAACAACACGCAGCTGCTTTATACTCAGAGTAAAAGACAATAAATCAAACGGAAACCTTCAGTGTTTGCGGGGCACCAAGTAATTATTTACACACATCCGCTGCCAACCCTAATTTGATTTACCGCAGGAATATACAGTATGGGCTGGATTAAATCCAATAATCATTGTATGTAATGTAATGTCATTTTACGGAGATGCAAAATATAAGCAGACTCCACCTGTCGAGAATAATCAACACTTTTAAATCACTTCCCTTAGGCTACACTGACAAAGAAGTTTGACAGCTCACACATAGTTCAATCCAAAGCCACATCATTTATACAGTTAATAAGGAATTACAACAAAACAGTCTTTCAGGTCTTATAACATAGTTCTTCTGAAGTCTAGACTCCATATTGTCAAATAAAAACAAAGCTCAGACACTGAATAACAAGCACTGCCAGTGTTGCAGTCGTGTTTCCAGTGACAGTCAAATTGTCTGCTGTATACTATCGTAAATGATCAATTTATTATGTATATAATGCATAAAGTTTAATGAAGTCTTGCAAGGCTTTGCTGTATTTTGGTGTGAACAGAAACATGTTTTCTTTACACTACAGTGCCTTCATCGTGTGCTTATTCTTACCTTGCTTATTATAAGAATCAATCATTCTCTGGCAGTGCAAAGATCACCAGCTGTGAAAAAGTGCATATTAAAACGTTTGAATTTCCATTCCTAATGTTTTGCCCTTGCTCCTGGCAGGACATAGAAATACAAAGAGCACAAAATCATCAGCCATTGCAGAAAAATGGAAGAACACAATTCCCATTCGTGTAGCCAGTCACCTAGCAACAGGTGACCTCAACCAGAGTCAGAAAAGCTGTGTTGTTCATCACAAGACATTGAGGTTAAAGGCCCCACTGTGTCTTGAACCATAAATCGTGTCGCATGTCAGGATGTTTCAGATTTTTCTTTCTTTTTGCATTATTATTAAAGTTAAAGAGATGGCCATTCATTTTCATTTTAACATTTGTACTGTATATATATATATATATATATATATGCACAGATATCTGTACCTGTGACATCGTCTGCTTCGACAGACCTAGATGATAATGAAACCTGCAGCCTCTCAGCCCTCATGGCACAGGCTTAAAAGCATATTAACCCTGTCTGGCAGTACGTTTAATGGATAAATCCTGAGCCTCTCCACCTGCTCCCTCACTGTACTTCTCTGTGCAGGGGAGCGTCAACTAAAAGCCTCACATGTAAACAGTACTCTTCAGTATGCGGCGCGCAGCCTCTCGCTGAATGTAACACTGAGAGACAAAGGTGTTGATGAGTCGACCCTGCAGCTCGCCTCGTCTCCCCGGTGCTGTTTGATTAGCGTTACAGCTGCTGCTGCCGCTGCTGTTGTCAGTGTTGGCAGGAAATCCCTCACTAATTTGGCAAATCTCAGAAGAGTCTGCTGGTTTCCGGCTGCCAGTTAGACACGCACCCATTTCTTGAGACGGACTAGGCGAGAGACTTTTCCCGTCTTCACCCCGAGGCCTGCACCTCTGCTGTTTATTTCATGCTCATTTGCTTTGTCACGCAGTTAAGGAATGTCCACGTAAGTACCAAATGAACGAGTGTATTTCCGAGTGACACGTGTCTTACCTCTGACTGAAGACGGAAGACGTTTTGCAGCTTATGTTTATTATGATTATGAATGCAGTGTGACCAACAGCTGAGATGGTCTCTGCAGACTCCAGCTTGTTTCTATCTATCTTCTACTTTCTTCAGCTCTCTCTGCTTTCCTTTTGTTCGTCCCCACATAAATGCATGAAATGTAACTTTTTGGCACATCTGCCAAAGGTCTCTGATTTGATTGGCCTTCGGGGAGTGCAGAATAAAAAACTGTGCTTGGCCTTGAACCAATCTGCATCTGAATCCTCTCATCTCAATGAGTTGGTGCAGCGGGCAACAAAAAGGGTTCAGGACACAGTTTCTTTTTTCCCACAGTCCAGCCGTGACGGACAGTTTTCCAATCGACAAAGTGGAACCTTAACAGACGACGAGCAAATTTCATAAAACTTCATTTGATATTTGCATGTGTGTTGCAGAGCCCTACAGCCCAGCCGTGTGGGTAATGATGTTTGTGATGTGCCTGTCGGTGGTGGCTGTCACCGTCTTCATCTTTGAGTTCTTCAGCCCCGTGGGATACAACCGCAGCCTGCAGAGCGCCAAGAGTAAGAGACGGAATCACTCCGGCGTCGGCACGCCAATCAACCCATTGCCACTGCTCATTTCACAACATTATTACCAACTTGTCACTTTGTCAGTTATGTAAGCAAGGGGGGGCTGATTTGAGGAGGGTGTTTGCTCAAATTATGCAAAGTGTCCCGCTTCTTTTCCCCCACTGCACATGAGTCTAAACAATCGCTCCACACCCACGATCCAGCTCATCTATTTTTAATGAAACGAACACTGATGCCGCGGTGGTGGTTGATTTCCACATTTTTACAGTACTTGTCAGTTCATCATTTATTCCGACTGTTTACTTTCTGCTCCTCTGTGCTGCTACCGTCATTTTTATTTGTCCTTTGAAAATGTTATTCATTACTTTCTACTAATAAATTCACACAGGTGGAATTATACAGACTTGGAGCGACAAGTAAGTATTTGTTCATCACTGTTCGTCAGTTCTAGGTCGTCCGGTGCTGAAACACCTCCGCTCTGTTTATCTTCATGTTAAAACACACGTGTAGGGTTTGTCAAAATAATTCATGAAGAAGAAAAATAATAACATTTGACATATATACCATATTTATCAACTATTTAAAACACTTTTTTTTCTCACAAACTATGAACATTTGATAACACAGGGATTTTTACTTCCTCTAAATAGTTCTATATATATATATATATTATTTTTTTCTAATTTGTAAAGTCAACCCACACTAGATAGAGTTTCATATTGATTGTCATTATAATCCAGTCACATTTAGTTTATTTCTTAAATTGTATTTCCTCCTCTGTACTTATGTGATGCTGCTTTTACTAGTCAATAGACTAAAATCAGTTATAACATAATAACACATTATCCTAACATATTAGGATGGCCCAACAAAGCTCAAGGAGGCAAAGTCCTCAGAGATTACACCCCCCGTATCTATATATGACAACTTGTAATCACATGCCAAATAAATGCTGTAAGATTCAACTGAAAGGTCCAAAAGCTTAATAAAATGACATCTGAGCTGAAATTGTCTTCATCAAAAACGTTTCCCAGATGTCACAGAGGCAGAAATTGTATTCAATCACATCAAGTCAGTTCACTCCTATGAAGTATAATTTGTCCATGTTTTGGGAAATCACATGTCAGGTTTCTGCCTCTACCTCAAATCAATGGAGGTGAACGTAGTTGTGTGGTGTTGAAAGCATCAGAATGACACAGTGGACGGTTTTCATTGTGACTGCTCACGTGGAAGACACAGTGATGGCAGTTATCCGCCAAACAACAACAATCTGTAAGACGAGACACCACCACAGGTGCAGTTAACGGGCTCACGTTGGTCTGTTAGCAGAATGAAGTCAGCCATTGGCTTTAATAGACTTCCCTATCTTTAGTTTCCCTCCATCTTTCCATAGATACGTTTAGTTTCCCGGCGGAGAAGCTCACACTCGGTAGATACTTCCAGCTCTCATTATTCTCTCCCTCCATCCCCCACCGCCCCGTCGACACCTTCAGAGTAGGTTGAATTTCTTTCCAGCTAGAAATGCAGCACCACCTTTCATCTTGAAAGATCAACTAGATTCCTCTCCCTGCTCTACTTTGTCTCCTCATCCTTCTCCCCCTCCTGAGGCTTCACAGTTTAATGATTTTCAACACCGAGGTCTTTGCCCTGTCTTGAGCTCCATCTCCCCTGTTTTGGAAATTCAACATCAGACGGTTCTTAGATCACTGTGGGCAGTGTGTCCCCGCTACCAGCGCAACCCACCACCATGATGAATATTTACCAGATAGCCAAAAGTACGTGGGCATCGTGTAGCTTTTGTGTACCGTCTACTTTGCCTTCCGTGGTTTGGGCTCGGCCTCCGTAGTTCCATTGAAAGGAAACATCATTGCTCAGGCATGCACAGATATTTCAGCTCCAGCTGTCGGGTGAGAGTCTGTGTTTGACCCTCTCCTGTGTCAACCCGACACCTGCATTTCCTAGCTTGGTGTGAAAGAACGTGACTAGCCTGCACAGAGCCCTGACATCAACCCCATCCAACACCTGTGGGACGAACTGGAACGCCGACTGTGAGCCAGACCTCATCGGCCACCATCAGTGTTGAACCAAAAGTGTTGCTCTTGAGGCTGAATGCCAGCAAATCGCTGTAACCGAGCTCCAACGGAAAGCTTGAAACCAGAAGAGTTGAGCGCTGTTAAAGCGGCACATTAACGCCCACGACTTTGGAATCAATCACATACGGTTATAACGTGTGTACACGTACTTGTGGCCATGTAGTGCATTGTATTTGTGTAATAATTGAACTAGAGCGCTGCGATATGCTCTCCTTCTCTAGCTTTAGATTTGATGCAACCAAGTCTCCTGCCATCTCTCAGCTCCAGTGTGTCAAAGTGTTCTTAATCTCCTAAATACTAGATATTCTCTCCCTCTCTCTCTCCCTCTCTCTCTCTCTCTCTCAGAGTCAGGTGGGTCTAAGTTCACCATAGGGAAGTCCGTGTGGCTGCTGTGGGCACTGGTCTTCAACAACTCTGTGCCTGTGGAGAATCCCAGAGGAACCACCAGCAAGATCATGGTGATCACTCACTGCTTTGTGCAACGTAGATGTCTAAAACCATCCACTTTACAGTCAATCAATGTTAGCCCAGAAACCCAGCCAATCAATACTTACTGGGCAACATTAGCGGTCCCTTAGGTTTAGTTTTTACTTTAGTAAATTAAGTATTTAACTAATTTAGGGGTTGATTGATTTATTGAGAAATGTATTGACAGGGGTAAATGTAATACAATACCAATCAATCAATAACCTTATCTTCACTCAAATCATTCCTGGTGTTTTTGCCCCGGGCACATCCCTATTTTGCAATATTATCAAGGAAAGAACTAAAACCTTTGAGCTGCATGAGCCAGCGCAATCAGTCTGAAAGTGTTTATTCACTTGTTTCACCGTTGGTGGTGTTTTTAATACCTGCTGTTACTCTCTGTCCCCGCGACATAAAAAGAGAAATCAGTGTAAGGCTTGCCCCCTCTGCTGCAGAGCAGAGAGCCACAGGAGGTGAAAGAGCGGAGGTGTCTTCTTTCTCCTGACTCTCTGCACGAGTGCTTTTCACAAAAACCCCAATCATCTCAAGAGCTCATTATCAGCTCAATAGGCTTTACAGAAAGAGGAGAGGAGAGATTTCTTGTTCCTTTTCTGTGGAAATGTTGTTGTTTTTAGTTAAACTGCTTTAAGGCACCTTGGTAGAGCAAGATCAATGTTTTTTAAAAAACATTTTTTTTTTTCATATATATAAATACACTGAAGAGACAAAATCCCAGATTGCCACAAGATTATAAGATTACTTTTTTAAATTATTCTCACAATTATCTCCATTTATAAGCCGGTTCAGGGTCATCAGCGTCTATCCCAGCATGCACTCTATCGAAGATTGACAACCATGTATTATTGATATCGTACATTACAATTGAATGGCTTTTCATAGGCCCAAGGGGTCAATAAACTCACCAAGGAGCCACTGTAAGCAAGGACTCCGTCCTTCAACTTCTCCTGTCAGGACGAATCCTCCAGCTGAGCTCCTTGAGCAAAACACGTAATTCCCATTCATTAAGATTACTTCTTTTTAAATCATGCCTCAGTTGCCAGAGCTGAGAGTGTACATTTTTCATCTTATTCATTAAGACAATTATGCAAATTAACTTTTGGCATAAACACAGAGCACTGTGGAAGCAAATAGCCCCGTTAATCAGTGACAGCAAGTGCAAATTTAGTGCTAAAACTAATCCACATCTCTGACTTGCTTCCTGGCTGAATGTCAACAGTGCAGCATCTTGTAGCAAAACAAGCATCAGCTAAAAGTCTCAACATTAAGCCCTGAAGCCACATTTCAAAGAATCTTTTATATCTACTACAGTGATTTGGGTCAGTTGGTGTTATCAAGTAGTAGAAATTATACTTAGATGTGTTACTTAAGAAGCAATATCACAATGTAAAAATACTCCTTTACAGGTGAAAGTCCTTATGTCAAGATCTTACTTCGGTACTGTGACAGACCATAATAACGATGATGTTGTCAGGAGGGGGGGGCTCAAGGATTCCCTCGCAAGGACTCTACAACATGTCACTTTATCATTTTTAGAATTTAGTGTCATGCTGACAAATACGAATCTTCCCTCAAGGCAGAGCATCAGCTGTGGATTTAGCAATAAAATGCCAATAAGTGAAAACAGTGTCACTGAAATCTTAAAATACGTTCACACCTGTCACATTCAGCCCTCATTGATCTTGCTCCACCGTGCTCCCCCTTCAGGTGCTGGTGTGGGCCTTCTTCGCTGTCATCTTCCTGGCCTCCTACACTGCCAACCTGGCCGCCTTCATGATTCAGGAGGAGTACATCGACACGGTGTCGGGGCTGTCGGATAAGAAGGTAGGGTCTGGGAGAGACGGACGGATGAACAGGTGGATGGATCGATGAATAGATGAGCAGGAACTTAAGCGTAGCGAGGATTCACAATGACGTGTCATTTTCATAACGTAATGTTCACTTTAAGAAAGAAACAGAAAAAAATGAGATCATCCTACAAAGCTTCTTTTTTTTATTCCCTCGTCTTTCTCTGCACAGCTGGAGAAAGACGATAGTTTGAATTAAAAGAAAGAAGTGAAATATTCCTTCCGAATGTTCCCGGTTGACTACTTTTCTTTTATTTCTCTGTGCAATTTCAGCACAACCCACAAAACTGAATATGTAAACCTTCTTTTTCTCTCAGCTCTTGCAGCAGGCAGGCCGTTCTTTCAAAGTGAAGACTTTGAATCTTAGCTCCCCTCCGCCTCTTTTCCTCTACCTCGCTTTAATCTTTGCCCACCTCTTCTTCTCTCCTACAGTTCCAGCAGCCGACAGAGCAGTACCCGCCGCTGCGCTTCGGAACAGTGCCAAACGGCAGCACGGAGGAGAACATCCGCTCCAACTATCCCAACATGCACCAGTACATGATCCGCAACAACCAGAAGGGTGTGGAGGAGGCCATTGAAAACCTCAAGACGGGGTAAGGAAAGGAAAACGAGAGGGGGACGAAGTGATGGGAACCACTATAGGTAAAAAAAACAAAAAGTCAAATGAGTTAGGTTCTCAAACAGAGGAAGCGTAAATGAGACACAAGCCAACGACTACTACGCTGCAATTTGGAAAATAAGCAAAATGTCTTTCCCAGGCATCAGAAATTCCAGTTGCTCTACATACACAGATGACAAATTAAAGGAAAACCTGCATGAAATGAGTGTAGAAAGAAACCCAATGGACAGCCCATCATAAGGGGCATTTTCCAGGTCCGCTCGTTGCCTTGGAGAGATGGTCACTGCTAATCAATACGAAGTTGCTCCGAGCGATCGCCTTTATCCTATCATGATGAAACATGAGTATCCTGATGGGTGTGATCTCTCCTAGGATGATAGCACCCTTATCCACTGAGCATCGAGAGCCACCGCACGGTTCTGATGGGGATAAAAATGGCGTGAGAGTCACAAGAACCCAGGTGAACACTCAGGGATTTTGATAGATTCTCCACCAGCAAAAAAAAGAAACAAATGATGTTTCAAAGAATAGAGCTCATGGCTTCAGTAGAGCTCTACACGCATGGAGAATCCATGTGGAGGAGCACTGGAGCTGCTCTGTGGACTGGCCTTGCTGAGAGACTCTTGGTCACCCAGCTGTAGTTCACAGCAGAAGCAGGATATTTGTGTGTTTTAAATGGCTGCCTTCGGAGATCACGGCTCAGTTGGCACATACTGTACAACAGAAAAGCAAAGACTTGGAATGGATTGCAGTGAGTCACGCATGTGTCCCTCGGAGTTCGTGTGGATTGATACATATTTTGTAGAAAATGGAAGCAAACCACATATAACAGAAGTCTGAAACACTCCAAAAAAACACTTAAAAAAGACAAGTTTGGATTAGACAAAATTGAATATTGCACAGCAGGCTAAAGTGCAATAAAGTGAAATACAGTACTTTACAATCAGGAAACAGCAGAATGGAGCAAGAAGTCAGACACTGACTGGAAGCAATCAGGATGTATCCAAGTCGTCCACTTTAGGAAAAAAAAAAACCCCACACAGCTTTCTGCTTCTTCCCTGCTGTAATCCACGAGTCCAAAACTGCACATTCTTCAGAACAGCTCTTACTTTGGCGAGTCAACGCTGCCGCCCACGCCTCGTTTCAAATCTCCACCTGTTTGCTCATTGATCTTCCTCGCCGGAGGAGCCGCGGCTAACTGTTGTAACCTGTGTGACCTCATGGAAGGGGGGGGAGAAAAAAGTAGAACTTTTAAATAATACATACTAGAAGCAGCCGCAGTGCAGGGGGAAAATCCCGCCATCTCAGCACTGGCTGCCAATCAGGCGCCGCTTGTCTTCAACAAGGGGGAGGTTTATTACCCGCCAGTGGGGCCACAAAGTACACAAAGCACTTCCCATAAAATATACACTTGCTCATCGTGTTTTAGGTGGAGGGGGGGGTGATGCAGATAAGAGATTCAAATGTTTAATGGGACAAGCAAACACACACTCTGGCTTTCAGACAAGCTGCGGCCGCAGTCCTTAGCAGACTCGACGTAGCGTGTTATTAAAACTCCCATGATGCATTCCTTCTTATCCTCCTTACTCATGCGCCTCGCTCCCCTTACACCAGTTTCCATCTCCGTCCGTCTTCGTCTCTTCACCATCTCTCTCATTACTCGCCGCTTATCTCCCTTTCGTTATCTTGCTCTCTCCCCGCCGCCTTGAGGTTATTTACGGAGGAAACGTCAGTTTACGCCGCCAAAGCGAAGCGCTATGAAGGTTCCTGTTCGATTGGATCACCTCTCCATCTCGTCTCCATCCCTCCTCTCCAAGCTCCCTCTTTCTCTCCCGACCCGCTTCCTGTCTTCTCTCTGACCCCTTCCTCCTCCCTCATTAACTCCTTGCTCTACGCTCATCAACTCCTTTTCTTCTGCTTTGCACTTCCTTCCCTCTTCCCTCCCTCCCTCTAATCATTACCCCCCACCCTCTCCACCTCCCCCCCCCACCCATTTTCTCTCATTTTCCTGTCACCCACCTCCTCCCCCTCCTGCACCATCTAGCCCTCCCCTTCACCTCTTTTCAATCTGCCATCCTTCAGCACAGTCGCCCTCTCCTCCTCCTCTCTTTCCGGGGAAGACTTGGGCTGTACAGTGTGAATATTTAATGACTATGAAGTAGAAGAGCAGGGGTAGTTACAAATCCATCATCGGATCCTGCGATATACATCATCAGTCCGAGCAGCACTGTTACATTCGATCCATTACTTTGTGATGAAGTGTTTTAACTCACTTGTGAACCACTTTTCCCAAACCGGCCTTTTTTTCTGCTTCTACTTCAGTGAGAGATTTCTGCAGAGGCTACTCATTTTAATTTAGTTAATATTATTATATTGTCATTACAGAGTCATGTATTTCCTATTTTTTTTTTTCAATTAGCTAGTTAGATGTTTTGTTTATAAAATGTCAGAACATAGTGGAAAAGCAAGTTATCATATAGCTTGTTTTTGACTTAACAACAATAAAAACCCAAAGATATTCAATTTACAGTGATATAAAACAAGGAAAAGCTGCAAATCCCAACATTGTAATGCAGGGGTCCCCAAACACCAGGCTGCAGATCATTTGGTACCAGGCTGCATAAAAAGAATAAATTTTTTTTGGTGTTGGTAATATTTATTGTAAACATTTTTATGAATTATATTATATATATTACAATGTAATAATAATATAAATAAAATGCATAATGGAATTAATTCCATTTACATTATATATGTAATAATTCAATGATATGTGCCGTGGTGCAGAAAGGTCGTGGCCGCTGTCGTAGAGACATGACTTAAGCAAAACCAGCTCGATTACTAACTTTGGGCTCAAATAGCATGTTGCTGATGGATGAATTGACTAAATGTTGCAGCACTAATGATTTCCTTTCCTTTCGAAAAAAGTGTCCCACCAATCAGCCAACTTACCAAACGTGGCGAACGCTTAATGTCACATTGTACAGATGGGCGACTGGAGCGGTGAAGTGGAAGCCCTTTAATGTCAACCTCCTCGCTGTAATTAAGAGCAGCAGGTTCAGCTATGATGTCTCAAACTTCACAGAAATAAAACAAAGAAGGTGAACATCAGGGCTGAGGGATATTTTCATTAACAGGCTTTCAACAGATTTATAGCGTATCAATAATACACATTGTGTTACTATGGTCCAAATCAGCGATTCTGAGCAAATTGTATCTCTACATTTTGGAAAATTACTTTTTTAAAGCTATTGTTTTAAGTGAGCGTAGTCTTGCATGACTGTGGAGAACAAACGTTTGATTATTCCACATGCTGATTTTTCATTTGCCATATTGTGATAGATATCAATGTAAGATAATACTTTTAATTTTAAACTTATCGCCCATCATCCCAATCATCAAAATGATTATATGTCATATCCATATATTATACAGTATATTACCTCATACAATGCACTATAAAATCTGGTAGAACTTGAAGTGTGTGTGAAGATTATTTATTTATTTATGATGCGTTATGGCTGCAGAGCATCAATGTTTTTTCTTATCCCAGAATAATGCAAAAGGTTTTACGTTTCTGCTCAAGTGGAGCAGCGAGTCGATGAAACTCACTATCAGTGTTTGTAATAACGGGTTTTTATTTTCTTTGAATATAAACATCAACCTTAAGTGACAAAAGAGCAGTGCTCTGATAAGACTTTTTATTTTCTATTATTATTTATTCTTTCACTCGTGCTTTCACCACCTCCCCTGCTGCTACGTTGACTTCTGGTGTGTTGAGGCTACTGCAGGAGGAGAACTGGCCTCTCTGCCTCCACTATGATGAACAGCTCTGCGCGATGGTTCGACTGTTTGTGCAAAGTGGTGTCGAGAAAGCAGCTCCTCTTGCTTTCAGCGTGCCTTTTCTTTTTAGACGGCCGTTGTCTCCGCGCAGCTTTATCCATCATCTCTGTCATTTTGTTCACCAGTTGCAGCTCCTCTGTTGTCATTGTAGCTCCCGGTCAGGGATTTCCATTTCTCTGTTGTAATTTTCCTCCTTCCTTCCTTCCTTCCTTCCTTCCCTGCAGGAAACTGGATGCCTTCATTTATGACGCTGCGGTGCTGAACTATATGGCCAGAAAGGATGAGGGCTGCAAGGTATAGATCTCTGCCATTTCACAGCTCTGCACGGTGACACGCTCATACATAGTGGTGGCTATTGTTGATGCCCCTGTGCCCTGCGGCTACTATTATGTGCTTCAGAGCTACGAGATCTTCAGCCTCTTGTTGAGGGAAGAGCAACTGCAGCAGAAGCACAACCAGCGTGCCAAATGAGCTACAAGCGCTACGTCTGCATTGAATAAATCAAACACACCCGATGCATTTATATTAGTCCCTGCTGCCTGTAGCTTCTTAACATTGTCATCTTTTGGGCTGTGGCGGAGTTGTTTTATTTCTAAGTTTGCATTTGATGCGGCTCCCTCAGCGAGAATGAAAATCCTGCCCAGTGATCATTTGTTATAAGGTCTGTGGGAGGCCTGAGCTCCCAGCAGCGCCACACAACAGCCACTGCTGCAGTAATTATTACAACTGATGTGGATCTATATTAATTCCTCCACTGAAACAATATCCCACACTCAAGCTCTGGGATTTTCGGGTATGTCGATATTGGAGCTGAGCAAACTGTTTTGTATTCAATGCGATGGCGACGACAGAAATGAAGCGAGTTTCAATTCGCTCGCTGCCATCTGTCTCTTTGAATCGGACTGTCTCCGGTAGGGGATCCGCGTGTTTGTGTGTGCACGCGTGGATTGTTGATGTTGTTCACGTTTTCTTTATTCCACAAGGTGATGACCATCGGCTCGGGGAAGGTGTTTGCCACCACGGGCTATGGCATCGCCCTGCACAAGAACTCCCGCTGGAAACGGCCCCTGGACCTGGCTCTGCTGCAGCTGGTTGGAGACGGTAAGACAGGAGGGCGGAGGGTGGGGGACCAAGAGGCGAGGACCACAGACGAAGCCTTTGAGTCAGAAAAAACAACCTCAAAAGAGCAGAAATTAACATTTTCAGCTATTTAGTACTTGGCGGTTGACAAGTCATCAGGTCAAGACAAGTAAAACAGCAAGAGAAGGAGAGTCCGTCATGTTGGACAGAATGTTTTGCGGAGAAGTTTGCAAATGTTGAATTGTTCTGCTGTTTCTGCTGTCTTAGAAACTAGCGGCGCACCAACACGTCATTATGTTTATTTGTTCAACCAACCAAATGATCTGCATCTCTATCTGGAGTGGGCGTGGTTTGTACAGGAAGTAACGATAAATCAGGCAATTTTTTTTCACTTTAAGCTATTTTTTTGTGCCTTAAAATCATCGAATGTATTTAATATTGGTCACATCCTCTTACTGTACTTTTCATCTCTCTCTCTCTGTATCTTTCCTTTCTTATTTCTATTTTTTTTCAACTACACTGTTACTTTTAAAGCTCATGAATATTGACTGAAACACAAGATAAAATGTTCAATATTTGACTGTTTTTGAATCAATGCAGCTAAAATGCTCCTACTAACTAAATGATGCTACTAACGAAAGCACATGGCTATTTAATATTATTCAGAATGACGTCGACTACACAACATAGCGATCACTTTTCAGTCACGTGTAGTAAATGAAACCACACAATGATAGGAATGGATTAGCACGAGTGTACACACACACACACACACACACACTCATATATATATATATTTATTCATGTTGTTGTTTGTTTGCCCTGATGTTTTACTAAAGCTCAGAGGAAAGTTCCCCGCAGGTCTTTTACACACCTCATCTTCTGATTCATGTCAACACTCCATTTTAATTTTCTTTACTTTTCTTTAATAAGTGTTTTCACGAAAAGGTTCAAGATTACTCAGATTTTTTCAGTCTCCTGTGAGCTTTGAAGTCGTTCATTTTAAGTGTGCTTGGACATCTGTTGAGATTATAATAATAATAATATAATATAATAATATAATAACTGCAGTAGGTGTCTGTTGTACTGTTGTCACTTTAGAATTATGAAGGTTTTCTTTTAAATTTTTTTACATCAGCTCAGTCAAAGTGAGTGCTTTGTCAATCAATAATTTATATAAGTCTATTCTTATGAAACGACGCCTCAAACGGCCTCAAAAAATCGGTTTCTTTGACTGGAGGGACATACACAAATCAATTTTTCGTTTGTGTTATCGCTAATCCATCATCGGAAAAAAGTTAGATAATGACTCTGATGGATTTTTTTTTTCATTATAAAATGCAGCCTTTGATGATTCTGTTGCTCCTGTTGAGAAGAAGAAAAAACTCTCAACAAAAATGAAGGAATCAAACACACGGTCACACACGCAGCAACACATTCTTCCACCCAATGTATCTCACAAGTGACATTTCAGTCATAGATACTGAGATTACCTCTTTGCAGCCTTTTGTGTGTGTGCGGGTGTTTAAAATGCAGATAATAGGGACTGTTTTGAAAGGTTTCCGTATGTAAATCTCATTTGTATTTCTATACCCACCGTCTGAAATTGCTCTTATACTCTATAAAAGGAGTAAGTGTAGCAGAAACAAAGAGATGTGATTCAGATCAGTCAGATAAAGGAGGAAGAGGAGGAGGTATGGCACCAGTGTCATGGAAATTATTGGTTTCAAAGACAGAAATAAATGGTATTTTAGAACGAGTTAAGTTCTAATCTTGCTGCTATTTCTAAAACAAATGCGATGTTGTGGTTTCTTTTTGATCAAAATATTTGCTCTCCTCCATTCATGGCAGTAGGATGAATAGAGCAGGAGCTAGAGAAGTGACCTACATGTGGATCTCAGTAGTCAGAAGGACCCTCAATAATAACATATTAACCCTTCTTTTATATGTTTATAACGGCAGGAAAGTCGCTTAGCTTTTGCTGGCGTCAGTGCTCAGTGAGATTAATCGCATAAAAGATAAATCTGCAGTAAAAGAGGAAGAAAAGAAAAGACACGAGACTATATATATATGTATATATATATATATATATATATGTATATATGTACAGGATTGTCTCTTGCAACCTACATCTCTTTTTCTTTAGTCCTGTCAAAAACACCAGCACAACTATGTTACATTAAATAACAAAGGGAAGAAAAGTGTAGGAAATGAGAAAAAAGAGGAGAAAACTTAAACAAAGTGATAAATAACACTGAATTCACATTGAAACTCAACTTCCATGGTGGAAAGTAAAAAAAAAAAAAAGATAAATTATGCAGCAATCTTCAGGCAGCTTGAAGCAAATTGTGCAAATTTGAATAAAAGATTAATTGTCTGAACAACCAGCTGTAAATTGCATTTTACCGTACATTCTTGGCTAATACTGTTTAGGCTAATTGTGCTCTCTAAATTGTTCATCCAGAAAATTCAATGCTGAGCCACAGCAACCTCATAACCAAGCCCAGAGACTTCTCATGAATCCACTCTTCGCAGCACATGCACTATGGCCCTCAACAGGTCCTGGAATTGTTCCGTATAATACCTCTCTTTGTTCTAGCATCATCATTTCTTTTTTATAGCAAATGAATGGTGAGTCACCAAATTGGCTCCTCTGGGGAGCAATTTAGCCCATTCGCAATTAGCGAGCTTGAGAATGGAGCAGGAAAATGCCTCAGTGCCGGCAGTGACAGCGGCTCCCAGGGGCAGCGAACACCGGAGGCAGGCTGCACGTTGATTCTGAAAATGTTCAGAGAAAACTATGAAATGTGTGTGTGTGTGTGTGTGTGGGTTCTTATAGTTAGACATCTGGCTATTTGATAGGGCGTCACCACAATTGCAAAACTGTCGATATGTTTCCACTTGAACATGTTTGCATGCTCTAATGTTAAGATAACTCTTTATTTTCCTCGTACTTTCTATTCACCGTCTGTCGGAAAATCACTCAGTTTCTGCGCAAATTTACGTTGCTAGGCTACAGGCTTGGGTCCATATTAACTTCCTGTCAGCTGATGTCGCTCGCACGATGAAACTGGGACACATTCAGAATGTCGACGTTCAAAACTGTGAGGAATTGTATAGTTGTGACATCACAACGGTGCGGAGAGGCACAGATACACAGTATTTATATCACGCTCAGATATCTTTATGATAAAAAGACATGAAACTCGACCTGCAGAGGTGACTTATTCTTGAAACAGGCGTTTTAGTCGTCTTACCATTTTCATTTGTTGATGCAAACTCAAACTGCAAACTTTGCATGATATTTACGAGTATTTCCCGTTTTTTTTATACTTTATAAGTTTGCCTCGACGTCATTGTTTGTTTTGTATTAAAGGTACTCGACACCTTCTGCACTTCCACGTTAAAAACCTTCCTTTTGATTTTAGTTTTTAATTGTGAAGTATCTGCAGAAAGTGTTGGTTTCCCTGAACAGGGTAGAAACGAGAAGAAAAACCACCGAGCAAAGTCTAAGCAGAATTATTTAGTGAGGGACGACAGTGTTCCAGAGCAGCACAGTGTGAGTGTGATGCTCCTCTGTTCTTGTTCTGCTGGATGGTGCTGTGGAAATGTACATTATGCTGAGTTTACCATGTGATCCATCACAATACAGATAATTCCCCCATCACCCTTATTTATTTATGTTTTGCTGGAGCAGCGACCATGTTTTATTTGTTCAGGGATCATTTGAAAAACAGCTTTTTATTCAATATCTTGTAGTATTCTGTAATAAAAGCTGTGGTTTCCTTCAGTTCCCAGCTGTAGTTACTGTTGCGCTTTGCTCTTTTATTTTTTATTTTTTGGAGCGCTGCTCACCCCCCATTAGCTAAAACATAAAGCGGAGACTCGAGCACATGCACAGCAGTACTTTTGATAAAGTAAATCTTCTGAAGATGAGGAGGCTGTGTGTCAAGTCCCATTTGACTCCAACAGGCTTCCAAGAATGAAAACCATTTTTCAAAGTGACGGCGCGAAGGTACAAAGAATATGTTACGACTGCTGATGAGGCCCCTGGACTCAAATCCCACAGCAGCGTGCATCCAAAGTTCGCCTCCGCTCCACTTCTCCTTTGTGTCACTCATATTGACTCAGGCTGACTGAGCAAAGCCAATAAAAAAAAAAAACACCTGGCACACAAAAGAATGATAAAAAAAAAAAAAGAAAATGCGAATGTGAACAGCTTTTGGCAATGAGGATGGAGCATCTCGCAGCATAGTGCACCTCTGGGAAATTTCTTTTCTTCTTATTCTCTTTTTTGTCAGATGGCTTCAGGGTCTTCAAAGCCCCGGATGTTGATTTTAATTTTATAGACAGAAAATTTAAGCGCCGCACATTTGTCTGAACCTGCAATTTTCTTTTTATGGGTTTGGTTTAGTTCCGCAGTCAAACAAAATCAACAGGTCATTTAGGATCAACATGGAAGAAATTTCCCTTTTAAAAAAAAAAAAAAATTACAATAATAACAATTTTCGTTATTATACTCTTGACTCCAAATCCCGTACGTTATGGCACTCAACAAAGACATCTAAAACATTCACCTCCGCTGCCTGATATAAATGTTCCCCTCAGTAAAAAATGATTTCAACAAGTCCTCAATGTTTACTCCCCCGATCGACTGCAGTGTATTTTTGTTGGGAGAATAAAAGAGATGGTTGTTAAAGTTGGAAATTGTTCTGGCGGCTTGACAAAATATTCTGCCACTTGCTCGTTGATAACCCCCATAACTCCAAGTACCTTGCAGAAGTACGCTGTAAAAGATTAATATTTTTAGGGATCCATCTCCCCGGTGATTAATGGAGCTCCACTCACGTACACATCACTCCGACTCTCCCGCCCTGGAAACCTGCGCCGTCTCTCAGGCTGGATGTCCAATCATTATTTTATGCTTTTACAGGTGGGCCGACTAAAAGCTACTTTTGCTTTTCACCAAAGCAATTTCTCTCAGAGACAGAGGAACAGTGAAAGACACAACTGCGTCTCATACAATTTATTTCCGTCGCTCACAGAAAAAGCTGACGGAAGAACTTCAAATGATTTGCTGTGTTTTCTGTCCCGTCCAATATTTATCTCCCTGCAAAGTTCACTTTTGCGTTATCTACGGTTATTCATATATTGAATATTTCGGCTGTTCAGAGTTTCACTGGGGATAAAATGCAATCCAATCTAAACGTGACAGGTAACATTTTTTTTAATGAAATAGGAAATTGAACATCTTTAGAATTTGACGTAGGAGCAGATCAAAGCAGTTTCTTTGTTCAACGAGCGAGCTCCCGTTTCTACAGAAACCATTACTCAGGATAATAAAAGCTTGCATCCAATCATTACTAATATCTGAAGAATGTGTATCTTGCTTCATGCTAAATATTGGAAGTTGATATTAGAAAAATGCAGAGGAGTTGACACCTCCTTCTAAGTGAGACTCCATTTCTTTATCGTCTCTTTTTGCTTTTTCGCTGAGGATGTCGTTTTTTTTTTTGTTTTTTTTTTAGCATAATCAAGTGGTGAAGTAGTGCGAGTGGGTTCTTATTCACAGCGCGGCTGTAAAAGTAAAAGCGAGATTGACAGGCTTGATTGAGCAGCATGAGCAGTTATCAGTCTTTTGTTATTGTGCGCTATTTGTGTCAGGGTCTGTGCAGAAGCCCAAAGCGCTTTTATAAATGTTAATGTGGTTCTGTTCTGTGTAGAATTTATTTATCAGTTAATTATTTTTGAGCTATTATTTTTGTACCTTAACTCCCAAGCTGCCATTTTGTTTCCTTTCTCTTTTTCTTTGTGTCTGAGTCTTTTTTTTTGTGTGAAAAGCAGTATTGTGGTTTTATTTTTAAGCCTTTTTTCTGGATGGTTTGTTAAATTTGGCCTAAAGTTTGGCAATAAATGATTCAGAAGTTGAAACACCAGATTCATCATATTCTTCATCCGGTTTATGAACCACCAGATTCATCATATTCTTCATCTGGTTTATGAACCACCAGATTCATCATATTCTTCTTCTGGTTTATGAACCACCAGATTCATCATATTCTTCTTCTGGTTTCATGTTACAAAGACCATCTTGGGATCATCACATGAACATTGTACCAAGAGTGAAGAGTGTGTAAGCTCAATTTAGGTTCCAGTCTTCTTCTATGGTCCTGATGGTTTGGGTGGTAACAAATGCAACAAGCCTTTAAAGTCGGTTGTTTTTCAGTGCCTTTCAAAATAAAAGGCTCATAAGTGTTTTAGTGTTTTTCTATGGTTGGGTAAAGATCGTGGTCATGGTTGAACAAAGCCAATGTGGATTGTTGGCAGAAGAGCAGACTTTGGTTTTACAGTCGCATGCTGTTTTAAGGCCAAACTTCCACACTGACCTGCATGGGAAGATGTTTTTGCAGTGGTACAATAATAATAAAATCACCGGCATTGCATGTGTTTCACATAAGCGACGGGTACGAAGCGTTGGTCTCGTACAAGAATTGCTCGGTTGCACTAGTAGCCAGTTGACTGTCTATATATATATATATATATATATACATACACAGTATATAAAACCTCTCCCACTTGTAATACCATTCCCCTTAAAGCTTTTTCTGCACAGATTAGATAACAGTTGTTATTTATAATGCCTCTGAGAGGACTGAAGATTGTGGGGGGGGTTAAATCCTCACTGCGGACTAATGTAAAGCTATTAAAGGAAGACTGGAACAATCTCCACGTTAGTATAGAACTTAATGAAACTGCATTGAGTTGTTCTGAGATCACTGCTAAGCTGTCAAAAAATCGACAATATGAAACATGAATTTAATTATAAGCTCTGGCTTTTCCCCCTTCAGTGTTTGCACGTCTGCTTTTTAAAAAGTGTGCAGACGATGCCCCCGCTTTGCTTCTTGGCATTTTCCTCCTTGGAGAAGGTGAGTGCAGCTGACATTCTGCCCGTCTGTCAGCTCTCCCAAAGATGTCTCCCAAAGAGCAGTTTTACGCGCCACCATTATTAACGTACATGTATTTACAGGGAGATGAAGAGAGAAATCAGCCGAGCGCTCATTGGAACTCGATGAATCAGATTATGGGAGCGAGCCGCACGCAGGATGAACATGCGTGTTAGCGTCCATTGTCCGGGTCTGTGCAGGGAGCGAGGGGAGAGCAGGCAGTTTAATTCAGCTGTCAAGGAACGTTTGAATTCCAACATGTGACTGTGGAGGAAGTGAGACGTGAGTGATGTCGGAGGGAGAGTTGAGCGGGTTTGAACGTTTCGGTCAACATGGCCGAGTTGTTGCGGTCTAATCTGCGCGGCTTGACGGCGTTAATCAACCCAGAGGTCGATGATTATTGTAACTGTGAGCATTGGGAATTGGAACTTCCTTTGACTGGGACATCATAGAGTGTGTGTGTGTGTGTGTGTGTGTGTGTGTGTGTGTGTGCTAGTTGTAAAAGTCCTCTGTGACCGGGTCAGTGCACATCTCTGTAAATGTGAGCCTGCTCTTCCTTCCCACTGCTTCATTCTTTTTGATTAATGCATTGATGGCCAGCGCTGAGAGTCCCAATACGCAGCAGCTCAAGAGCGCGTGTGTGTGTGTGTGTGTGTGCGTGTGATTCTGACAGTTTGAGCAGGAAGTGTTATGTTTGTGTGCGTCCCCCCTTTCATCTCCCGTGCTGTCGCGACACTCTGCCCTCGGTGTGCCCGCCTCGGATGCCAGACCATTTCACAAGCCGCTTCAAAGGGCTCCTCTCATTTCACTCCCGCCTGTAATTTCTCTTTTCAATCTAATGACTTTCACTGCAAATGGCCTCTAATTCTTTCTCTCGCTGCCATTTCGACCATTTCTTAAAATTTTGGATTTTCCATTAATGCTTTCTATTTTTTTGTCTATGTAACATCTGCAACACAGCAAGCAGATGCAGCTTCTGTGTACTTTATTAATTCATTGTACTAAGCCTAACCCCGGCTCGGCACGGCTCGGCTCGGCTCGCTCACGGGGAGTGGGCCCCATTTACCCCTCAAATAAAACCCGTCTGGCTCCAAAATGGTGGAACGAGCTCCCCATTGATGTCAGGTCAGCAGAAAGTCTTCACACCTTCCATCGCAGACTGAAAACCCACCTGTTTCGACTGCACCTCGGCCAATAAAAAACTTAAATGATAAAATAAGAATTTGTTCTTTGTATGTTAAATTGGTTGTAGCTAATGCTTGAACTGTTATTTCTATGGTTTCTGTTTGTTGCTCTTACTTTGGTTCGGCTTATTTGAAGCTATTGTTCTGCACTTGTATGTTTTCACCTGTTTGACGCTGATGTACTTGATGATTCTTGAGTCGTTTCCTCATGATTGTTTGCACTTATTAGTCACTTTGCAGCGTCAGCTAAATGAACTGTGATGTGATGCCCTGCACTTTGTTCTTACTATGTGTACAGGTCACAACAGGAACAACATTTCCCTTCTATCTTATCATTGTTATCTTTCCTTGGTTTCACTGCAATCAGTCTTACTTTCCTCTCTTCTTAGTATCATACGAACAAAGTTTCCTTCTCCGCTCTCATTTCTCTCCCACATTATGCATTTCATCATCTGTCCCTCTTTTCTCCTTCCCCTTCTTCTCGTCTTCATCTTTCCCTCTCTTGCTTCTGTCTTCTGCCTTGGGGAACAAACACCTTGCTCTCATAACAAAGGCGTAGTAATCCGCTTTTAAAAATGTTTCTCTTTTATTTTCTCCTCTAGTGCTGTACTGTTTTAACTCTGTCTCCCTCATTGTCATTTCCTTTCCCTAATTACTAATCTTTCTTTTCTCTTGCTCACTCTTCCACCCCGTCATCTTGCTCTCTCTTTCCTATGAGACTTAAACCTCTCTTCTATTTCTCATCTTCTTATGAGGGTCCGAGCCCTGACGACGTCAGGGTCGAAGGACCCTTTTGAAATTGTAGGAATTAATTATTATTATATATTATTTTACACATTGAATCGTATTTTTGAGGGCCGAAACGTGCTCCGAAACGTGATTAAACTTGGCACAAAACATGGTGAAAGTCTACGTGAAATATGGGTCTTGTGCATGGGCGTGCCAAAATGGCTCAACGGCGCCACCTAGATCGCAGCCCCTGACGTGCGTTTCAAATACATGATTGAAATTTGGAACATATATGTAACGTGTGGAGACGTACAAAAAATTCAACTGGAGGAATATCGTAAACCCAAAAAGGAGTCGGCCATTTTGAATTTCACGCCGTACTTTAACGAACTCCTAGAGATTTAGTCCAATCGACTTCCAATCTGGTCAGTACCATCTAAAGACCGTAACTATGAAAAGTTATGAATATTTCACCGAAAGGTGCCGTGGCATCGCCATCACCCTCCATGCAATACATAATGTTGACTTGTGCGCCTGGTGTCCGATGGTGCGCCAGTACTCCCAGCGCGTGTGGATGTGGGGGGCCTGGTTCCCCGTTCCTCGCTGCTTGCAGCTTTAATTTCATTCTGTTTCAGCTGCTCCTGTTTTTGACCTCCTTGTTCTCCCTTTATCTCTTCTCTCGCAGATGAGATTGATATGTTGGAGCGTCTCTGGCTGTCGGGTATCTGCCACAATGATAAGATCGAGGTATGTCGTCTTGTACCTTTTCTCTGCTTTTCTCCATCAATCTGGCACATAGTCAGCCTCTGCACTGTTTTCAGAATAAATTAAATGTAGAATAACCTTAAAGGCGGTCGGCCAGTCAGTAAGGTATTCAGTGGCATAGTTGTCCAGCCAACCTGTCAGGTGTCACAGGTGTCACACGCGTAATGTTCAGGCGTATTTGCTGGTGTTACCAAATCACCAAAACTAGACTTACTCAAGTTATCATCAGTAACACCCGATATAGTTTGAAATAAACAATATTTTAAGCCACTTTTCCACTTTTAAGCTGCCCTAGTTGTGTGGTATTTTTGACAAAAGTGAATTTTATCCTGCTTGTCTGACTGATTAATGTGATGCTGATTTTGACAATATGTGAAAAATTGTGATTTTTCCAATCTTAAAGCTAGCTAATGGAAAATAGAGTGGAACTTCTGTATGATGAATGCTTGAATTTGTCACAATACAAAAACTGATTTTCTGATTATCTGCAGAGCTTGTAAGCAGAAGTTACATATAATCAAAAGTAAGCTGTAACCTGCAGGTTCGAGACTTGTTTTTGTTAAATATGATTACACAGCCACACTGCTGTTTGCCTTCAGTCAGTTTTGTGTTGCTTCCATACACACGTTACTGCTGCCTATTGAATGTCACCCTGCATTTTGTGATTGTTTCCTGTAGTTTGTTAAGATAACAATCGCATACCAAACAATACTGCACTACAGGTCTCGTAGTGGAGACCGACACTCAGTTTTACGTGTATGTGAAGTTATTTGCTGTTATGCAAATCAATAATAACTATTGATTCACAAGTGAGTGCATCCTGGAAAGTTTTTGCTTGATGCGAACCAAATATTTTGTGGTGACTGACATGTTTTGGTCTTTGCATCAGTGTTCTGAGCGCAGTGGCTCTAAAAATATCACAGATGGGTGCTTTGACATCCAGTGACAGCAAAGGATTCTGTATTTTACTGCTGGTTGTAATGAACTTTTTATCTGCTGTCTGGGAGACAAATTGGCCCTTGTTAGTGATAAATATACTCTTCTGTCTCATCTCTGCTCCTCCTTTATCATATGCTTTCCTTTTACCTCCTCTTTTACTCCTCTCTTTCGGTTCTTACCTTCTAAAACATTTCCATTCCTCTCCACCTGTCCCTTCTCCCTTCCAGGTGATGAGCAGTAAGCTGGACATAGACAACATGGCAGGGGTCTTCTACATGCTGCTGGTGGCCATGGGCCTCAGCCTCTTGGTGTTTGCCTGGGAGCATCTGGTATACTGGAAACTACGACACTGTGTGAAGCGATCTGGCGGGATGGACTTTCTCCTGGCTCTCAGCAGGGTGAGAGGAAGCAGCGAAGATCCGTCAAACACATCAACAACACGTAGCAGCCTCAGTTGTTGGCTCGCAATTGAAAAACACATCAAAGAACATGTATTTCTAGATTTAATGATCCAAGCAACCACAAGAGGTTTCATGCATGTAGAAAACCATGTAACACGATACAATGTGATGAGCAAAATATGAAGTTCACATGATAAAAGCAAAACTTGAAACATTAAAAGTTCAATCAGAAAAACTAATTTAGAGATGAGACGAATAAAACTAAATATTCTAAATGTTGGTCTTTCCCCAATAACCACACTATTACATGCTATTTGTTCTATTATTAATCCATAGGAAATATATGCAAAAACTGTTTTCTGACATGCAATCAACAAGGATACCAACCAAGAGTGAAGTAGAAATGTAGAGTTGGGTGTCATCTGCAGAACAACATAAACTAAAACCAAATGTACGAACCTTATGGCGGAATAGTCAGAAAACAATAGAGCCAAAGAATGAGCCTGGATGACTCTCTACCAGGGAGGACCAAGCTGTCTGTTATGTGAGATGTGACCCAGTATTGTGCCCAAGAAAGAGCCCAAACAATATTTACCCATGAGTACCAGAATATGTGTGTACTATCTCACATGCTCAGGTTTGTGCAGCCATTTCTCATTGGGGTGGATCCCAGATGGCAAGATTTCAAATGAGAACATACTATATCACTTGGAAAAATGGATGCTTTTGTATGATCATTGTCTAGAATGCATATCACACCACCTTCTGAAGTTGCGTGCAGTCCTTTTTGTTGGAGTGTATTTATCCTCAAGACAGATGAAAGAATACCTGAGACACTGGTACACGTACGATTCATCTCATGCAAAACGATTCAGAAGTTCTGCCAGGTGCTGAGAGAACTAAAGGAAGTGAACTCTGAGACGTGCAAGGTTTTAAAATGTCACTTTAACCAACCGCTACAGCAGCCCACTGATCTGACTGATGTGCACACACTCAACCTGAGAGGGTACAACAAATCAGTGAAATAACTGCAGGTTCACAATACACTGCTTGGGAAACATTGGTGAGTGATTTATTCAGGTGCAGATGTTGTGATATACTGAAATGTCTAGAAGCGTTTAGGATCTCCTGTTCCCTGTGTGGGATAGATTGATTGTAGCTATAAAGTCCACTTAATTTAGAACCTTTTAGATATCGATCAAGCAAGGTTAATAAACAGTTTTCAGATACAGACAAGATCTGGATTGCAAAACAGTAAATACCACTCAATACTGGTACTTGTTTCTGGCACTCAGCAGGGCACAAGGAGGTAGAGCGTCAAGGTTCTTTATCCATGGCATCACGCCAAGGGTCCATCGCAAAGTGATCACTTAGCTGTCACACAGCTATTTTCTTTGAGAGCCAAGACAGTTTCTGTGAGTTCAGCTTGGGGTCCTGAAAAATATCTAGTACAGGTGCCGCGAAAGACTTTGAGGGGTTGAGGTGAAAGGGACGCAGGGTTTAGAGGAAACAATGGGAAGGTAATGAGGGACGCTGCGATGAATTGACTGGAGAGAAGGGAACACGCTAAGAGGAGGAGGTGAGACAGGGATGGAAAAGACATGAATGTTGTGATTTTGGAGGCAAAGTGAGGAGAAGTAAGAAGGTAGGGGAGGCAAACGTTGAGATAAGAAGAGGAGAGAGCCAGCCAAGGAGACAGCTGTGGGTTTGGATGGCAGAGGCAGTGGAGTATAGCAGGAGCTGGGGAGATGCCAGTAGGAGGGAAAGAAACGACAGGGACAGAAAGGAGGAGGGAGGACGGAGGCGTGCTGGAGGGGAGACTGTTGAAGTGGAAAACAGGGTTCATAGAACACTGGGGGGATATTCTTGTTGGTCAGAAGACATTGTGAAGGAATGCTTGCTGTGTAAGCACATCGCCAAGACTGTGATTCATTTCCTCCTCTTGCCTGACAAAGCAAAGAAATGGAAAATTTATGCAAAGCGGAAGAGTCTTCTAATTGCACTATAGGAAGGAGGGCGAGGCAATAATATTACAGCCCTTACTTCTTATGTTATGCTTCCAACATATGAGGAACTCTAAATCAAAACAGTCATTTTAACCAGCAAAAACTGGAATCTTTGCTTTTTGCATATGAAAAACAGCAGTTGGAACTATGCCCTCTCGTACTCCAGCTGAGATCTTAAAGCATGTGTTGCTGCTTTTTAATTCCTTTGATAGTTCATTAAAAAACATGAATTCCCGTAAAAGTTCAAGGTTCCATGTATATGACATTTAGAGTATTAATATAGCAGTAAAACAACAATTTGTAACGGCGTCCCCTGAAGCCAGAGTTAAACAGACAACACAATATTTCAGCACAAACTAAGCCTATCATTTAACATAAAAGCAAGCACAAAGCTATAAAGAGTTAAACCAGTTCATAAGGAAGTGGTCAGTGGTAGCCTTTATGTATTGTTTGTCTCACCAGAAACAGAGATAACATATTTAAATCTCAATAAAAAAGGACGTTTTGTTAATGATAAACCAGCAAGTGAGTGCTTAACAAATAAAACCTGACTCTATACTCAACACTTTGCCTGATGTGAGATAAAGACTAAATGTAGTTCACGAACAATATCTTCACCAGGTGGTTTAACCATGAAAGAGCAAAACTAGAAAGACTATCTAACGAAGGGTTAAATGTTTCCCTGGACATATCCCTCAGTTTAGTCTTTATTATAGATAGATAGTTTTTTATTAATCCAAATAGAAAATTGTGTTGTTCGAGCAGTCAAGTCATAAAAAAAAGGAAACAAATCAGATAAATAAAGTCATTTATACAGCACTAATAGATGATTTCTCAGATGTCCGTATACATCTTGACCAATAAATAAAATCGAAGGGTTTCGGATTCAATATTGTTTGTTTATGATACATGTTTATGTTAAACAAATCTCTATCAGCATCAGCCTTTAATATCCAGTATCAGTTGGACTATAACGTTTAATGTTTAATCGTATTTTTTTATTTAGTCTCGCCTAGCTAAACCTGCTGTATGCAAGTGAAAATGTGCTCAAACCACTGGCTGATTTGGTCAAATTCACTCAGGCTCCTGTTGACGACCCAGGTCCTGTGTATGTTCTGATATATGTCTGAAGTGTCATTCACTATTGATAATTTGTATTGACTATGCGGGTGAAAATACATTAAGTCCACCACAGTCTCTCACATCCAGATATTCCCTAACGGCCGTGCCTCCGGACCTTTTGGAGTGCAATTTCACCTCTCTTCATATATTCAGAGCGTACTGTCGTATTTTCTCGCATGAGCAAACTCTACTCTTATCTGCAGCATTCCTCATTCTAAGAATAAAAACAGAAATTCCACACAAAGGGCAATCCCCAGTTACCTTCTATCTCCCAATCTATGTGCTGTGCTTGCTTTAATGCCTCTGCAGCTGGCCTCTGTCGCCTGCTTTAACCCAATCAGTGACTCACCCAAGTTTCAATTTCACAGTGTGCTGCGCCCCATACTCTGGATACTGTGATATCACTTCTGCTGCTGGGACTGCTGATTCATGTGTCCGGAAGGGCCATTATTACAGTCTCTCCATCAGATCTGCGTCCCGGTGGGGAACAGAGATTTACACGAGAGCCCCACACATTTTGTCATTAAGATGTTACAGATATCGATGGATAATATGAATCATCTTCGCTCATGAAGAATAATAGAGTCTTTGTGATTTACATGGCTCTCTGCAGGACTGCTAATTGAGTCTCATCTATCTAAAGTGAGGTGTAAATATACAAAGGTAAGAGAGAAAAAGCAATTGAGCACAGGAGAGGTAGCATTGCTCATCTGACACGATTCTGCTTGCGGTTTAAATTTCAAAAAGATGTCATGAGGAGCAAGTAATTTACACTCTGACTCTTTAATTTTTATGTTTTATTCATATCAAACATTGTTTGTTGTTGCTGCTGAAAAAAAGCCCGACTGGATCTCACCATGCATGTTTGGAGCAGTTTATTAAAAGCAAGTGACAACAATCTTATTTAAACTCAAGTGGCAACAAATAACAGCACCAAGACACGTGAAAATAAGGTTCTCTTTCCTCGTCCCAGGGAGCCAACTACAGGAAATAAACTGTTAGATTGTATGCAGATGAGAAGATGAACTTTAACATCAGATAAAAAGCAGTTTCTTCTGCTCTGAGGGTTTGGGACGATGCCCATATTCATCTGTTCCCTTCATAACAAAATCTCCCTTTTTAAGGATCTAAAGTCACACAAACACACAAGAAAAAATGACTTTGCTTGTAGAGTAAGCTGTAATAATTGAAACGAAACATGTTTCAAGTACGACATTGTTTAAGATAAGTTTAAATACACATTTCTTACTTCTGTAATATCCTTTAGAACTGTGTTTCTCTTCACAAACACCAGCACGCTGCAGCCCATCCTAGAGCTTTCAGTAACTAGAACAGGGTCTGTTTATTGTTGCACCTTAAATCTATAACTTTCTGTAACGAGAGAAAATTCTATCTTAGTTAAGTTCAAAGAAAATTAACAATTTGATTTTCTGTTAAGTAAGCAAGCTGGCAGCTGAGAGCAAAGGTGATTTTTCTTTTTTCTACTCAGCATTGCTTTTGTTCTCCCCAATTGTTTTGACTCCTCTCCAGATGCTGTGTACTCCCTCTACAATTACTTTTCACAGTGCTTTTGGATAAAACCCAGTCCTGTTCCAGCTGAGTGATGTTTTGTTTGCTGAAAGCTTTGTTTGGTTTGATAGTGTGAAAATTGACATGCCAAGAAGCTTGGTAAACTCAGTCCAAAGTTTCTCCAAACTCTCATTAATATTTAATGGTCAGCACTCCCTGGTGTCTGCCTTTAGAGGAGATGTGGTGACACAGACAACCAGAAGTAGAGGGAAACTACCTAGAGCTATTTCCCAGCACGCTGAGAGACAGAATAAAGATAGATTATTTTCTTCTTTTCAAACTGGAGACTGTTTTTGTAAAAATGTGTTGAGCCGACAAAGTTACACATTAAGTGTTTACGCAATGCACTGACTAAAGATAAAAGAAAATAGGGTTTATAGAGAATAAATAGAAATACATTTAAATTTAAAGACTCTCTTGATGCTGCAAACAGTCACTGGTTTAACTGGATCCTCTGTCAGTTATTTATAGATATTTAACATCAAGTCATTCTTCAGCACAGCTTCCATATGTTGTTTTTTTAATCAAGACATGCTAATAACATGACTCCAAATATTGCCTTTATCCTGTGTTTTACAGCTCCTGACTATTGTTAGTGTTTATACAATAGGAAATAACCACAATTATAACCACATACCAACTACGTTAAACCAGGTTATTTTTAGGCAATTGGTGGGGAAAAGCTAACAAATAGTTGTTTTGCTTTTACTCTAAACTGTCGGGTTTGGTGTCTTTTTGCGGGAATCATTTTTGGTGTGCAGAGACATAAAGTCAGTCAAAATAATTTTTCAAGTGCACCTCAAGGTCTGGATATTTTTTGACAAAACTGGTTCTTTTGGTTTGTGTAGATTAAAAATTGGGAATGTCAGGCTCTATATTTCTGTGTCTCTCTTTCCCACACATGCACACTGAGTTTCTCCTTATCATACTTGGCAGCCTGCTGGTGTAATTACAATCTCTCTTTTATCTCTCCACCCAGGGAATGTACAGTTGCTGCCAGTTTGAGGATGAGACAGCACCTGGAGGTAGCTCTTTGCCCCAATACCACACCATGACCACCATGCCTACTGCAGCCCAACAACACCTTGTTACAGCCACAATTAATAACACGACTGCAATTGCCATGGTGCAGCAGCAACAGCAACAGAAGCACCACCAGCAACAGGGGCCGACCTATACGACCATGCTACCCGGATCGCCGCCAACTACAGGACACTCAGCAATGGCTATGGGACCCTCGAACAGCCCCTTACTGGAAGGCCCCATGCCCTGCTCCACCTTCTTGCCTCGCCATGACCGCAGACTTGCTGTGGTAGATCGCTGGAACAGGCCAAAGCCAGAGAAAGTCATGAGCGGAGGCGGTGGTGCAGGAGTGGGTATTGGCGGCATAGCAGGAGGGATCACTGAACTTCAGGCCCCGCAGTATCAGCTGAACCTTGGACAACACTGGAACCTGCAAGGTGGAGTTGCAGGTGGAGCAGGGGGAGGAGGTGACACAGGGCTAGATGAATATAAGCGCTACTATGGTCCTATAGATCCAGAGGGGCTAGGAGCTAACTCTGACCAACAGGCAGGGGGTCCCCAGCAGACTCCCAAAGCTAATCCTCGAGGCCCGAAAGCCTCAGGGATGCCACGGCTGCCTTCTAAAGGCCCTCAACAAGGCCCAGGGCACTTAATCCCCAAGCCACCTCCACTGATCCCATCTTCCCCACGAAGGCCTCCTTTCTGGCGACGAGGAAGCCTAGCTCAGGCAAGCAGAAAAAGCTCAGGAGGCCCCCTGTATGAAAATATACTCCCCCTGGGGAGGCGAGGAGGTGGGAGGTATGGAGCAAGCGATGGAGGTGGAAGGAGAGGGCGACGTCCTCCTCCACCTCCTCCTCTGCCTGTCCCTCTCTCCTCCCCAACACACACTCCTACCACTCCGTCCTCCCCATGCCATTTCTACTCCTCCTGCACCAGTGCCTCATCCTCTTCCTCTTCCTCTACATCATCCTCATCCTCTTCTTCTTCCTCTGTCTCACTGTCTCGGTCAAATTCCCCCTCTTCCTGCTCCAGTGACAGCTCCTACAACTCCTCCTTGAGTTTTCGGTATCGAGCAGGCGACCGGGATATTACCGTTGATGACGATTATGACTCAGATCTGCTTACAGAGGAGTCCAGCCTCCTCCTGGGGACGCGGAGGAAGATTCGTTCACGTCGCATGTCATCGCGCTCGCTGCCGTGCAGCCCGCCACCTCCACCGATCCCGCCCCGGAAGCCACGCCTTCAGAGAGATTATGGCAGAGAGAGTAGAGAGAGAACAGGCAGCCAGCTGGCCCAGTTACAGGAGTGGTGGGCATCATGGGGAGACAAAGAGCGAGGGAGGGCAGGAACAACAAGTCGGGGAGATGGAGGAGTGGGAAGAGAGGAAAAGAGACACCACAAAGAGAGGGAGCGTGAGAGGAAGAGGAGGAAGAAGGGCAGAAAGAAGAAGAAGAGGGAAGACAGGGAGAGAGAAAGGGAGCGAAAGCGGCGCAAAGCAAAGAAAAGGAAGAAAGACGATAAGACGAAGAAGAGAGAGCGGAAGAGGTCAGAGCAGGAGGGAGGAGATGCTGAAAAAAGAGAGGAACTCAAATCAGGGACACCAGATTACCCATCATACCCACCCCTGAGGCGAGAATCTTTTCGGAAAAAGAGTGAAAGCTCAATCCGAAGCTATGGATGGAACATCCCAGGCGAAGAGGAGAGGAAGGAAAGAGAAGAAAAAGAGAGGGATGATGGGGACGACAGCAGGGGGAAAGAAAGACAAAACAGGAGAAGGAACAGCAAGCACTATCATAGCTCTAGCAGTAAGCCTTCAACATCTGTCAAGTTCTGGGGAGGAGTCAACCCATCCTCCGACACCATTCCATCTGCCTTTCTGCCCTTGTTGCCTGTCTCCTCTAAAAGGAGAAAGAGTAAAAGTTCAGACAGGGATGCTGTAGGAATAGAAGGAGAAAGGAGGCCATTGCTGGGACGGGACGGAAGAGGTGAAATGCATTCCAAGGAGGGGTTATCCTTCCACAAGTGGGAGTCTGAAGTAGAGGCTGAGGAAGAAGATTCTGAGCTGGAAAAGAGGAAAGCTGAGCGTGGAAAGAGGCGTGGCGGAGCAAGGACAATGTCCGACGAGGAGCGGGAACGTGATAAGGTAGTCGGGATTTATTCTGATGATGACGGTTCTTCAGGAGAGTTTGGGAAGTTTGAGAGGTACTGGGAGGATCATGAAGGCAGGGCTGTAGGAGGGATTGGGGGCGGAGGTTGGTTTTTCAGCACTTACCCCTCCAGGGATAAAGCTAGCAGCATCAACAGTAGAGATGACCTGTTCTTGGAGCGAGGAGAGAGGTGGGGGACAGCAGAAAGTGGATGGGGATCTAGTGGAGGTGGAGGTGCTGGTGCTGGTGGTGGTGGTGAAGGAGAAGGAGTAGATAGAGTGTGGGGATCAGGATCAAACTGGCCCCCGCCTCCGCTCACGCCACCACCTCCTCGACGATACTGGTCAGTCGACAAACTCCACATACAGGATGAGAAGAAGAGTAAACGCAAGTCAAAGGACAAGGGAAGAGGGCGTGCAGCTTGTTCCTCCTGTCATTCCCCCCGCCACCATCCGCACTCCCATTCCTCCAAATGGGCCCGCATAACCTCCCGAAGTGAAGAAGAGCTTTACCACCAAAGTTTTGGTGGTCCTCTGAAGCCCAAACATGACTCCTCATCCTCCTCCAAACCTGATCGCTCACAGAATCCATCCAAATCTGGCAGCCAGTCAAACCTCAGTATCCAGCAGCGAACACAGAGATCAGATAGGGAGCGAGAACGAGGACGACAATCATCCCCACCTCCGAGCCTCATACCAAACTTGGCACCCCCACTACCTGCCCTTCCAGCTCCTCCGTCTTCATCTCACCCTATCCACGTTCCTCTCCCTACCTCTTCCTCTTCTGTATCCTCTCCCTCTGTGGTCTCATCAACCCCAGGGGCCTCCCAGCCCTCCTCCATGGCTTCGGCAAGTGCTAAACTACAGTACCAGAGGTTGCGCTCTGTTCCCCAGCCCCAGAGGTTTCCTCAGTCTCCTCACTTACCCCTCAAAGCCAAGAGCCTTTGCTCGCGAAGGGGCTCAGCCCATTTCTCCAGCGTGGAGAGCGAGGTCTGAAATTCAACAAGGTATCAAAAGTCATAAGAGAGCCCTGCAAGGCCGAGTCTAAGCGGGTGATCTGGATCTGAATCTGCCCGGCAGCAAACATTGCTGTGTAGCCAAGTCAGTACAATATACGCACTGAGCCCTTTCCTAAAGTTCTGCACAAACAAACAATCAAACAAACAAACAAACAAACCAGAAAGCCAAACAAACCCTATGGGGTAGGTCAAAGGAAAACAGGAGCAATCTTGTGCTTACTCTTGTTTCCTTACATACCTCTCAGTATGTGAAAGACCACAGCAACAACTTGCATCCTGAACTGGATTATTAACCAATTACACTAAAAGAAAATCAGACATTAAAAGTGGTACAACTGAAGGAGACTCCTTTGCTATAGACAGTAAAGGGCTTTGGATGTTGACGCAGAGCAGTAGTTTGTATTCAGAGGATTCTTAATGCTTACTGAGGGCTCAGGAACTTTGTAGTACTGTATGCCTGTTGCTCTCGGAAGCCTTTAACACAGAACAGTGTTCTTATATTTTTCCCTTAAACAAATCGCTTACCCCTACTTTTCTTTTTCCTTAAAAAAACTGTTTACACCCCCGCAGAACTGTGACACCCTCCTGAGGCACCTTTGTTGTATATGATCAGTAACTTCTTGTTTTTGAGAGAGAGGAGGGTGATTGTCTTCTCTATGTTATCCATACACCCTCTCCTGTTCTCTTCTCTTTTGTTCTACCCTATCTTTTCCCCCTTTTTTCTATCTTATCACCCCTTATTTTCTTTCTCCTTTTCTCTGCTTTACCTTCCTTTCCTTTCCACTTTATTCAAGTGTCTGTCTTCTCATCTCTTGTCATCTCCTCTCCCGTCCTCCCCTCTTGGCTCCTCTCGTTGATGTGATTATTCTGTGTGTCTGTGCTTTTCTGTGTTTGTATTCTTGACAACAGGGTAAGTCAACTGTGACTGATATTCTACTGGCTTAATGAAAAGCTGAGTGCCAAACTAAAGTAGAGCTCGATATCAATCTGTACAATGTTAGCTGTTTCCTTTTATCTCACAGAGTTTTTCATCATCTCTCAAATCTGCGCACATGCAAATACACGCTCACACACATAAAAGTGCACACAAACACTCAACGTACATGCAGATGCAAGGACAAGCGCATCTAAACAAGTCATTTCATCTATCTCTTTCTTGAGCAATACATTATTCACCATCTGTTCATGTTACAATGTTATACTTTGAAACTTTTATTTTACTTCTGTGTTGTAGTTGTTGGTGTTATTGATTGTTTTCTATATATCAAGACATGTATTAAGTCTAATACAATGTAAGCACTGTGCCATACTACTCAAACTGACCATGAAACGTTTTTCTCAACTACCTAACTACAACAATGGAGGCAGTGTCTTTTCCCTCCCTGTATTTGACTGAATGTAAAGTCAGCCGCCCTCAAGTGTGCTGCAACAACAATTAAGACACTTGGAGATTGAAAATTCTAGCATTCTGATGTTTAGCGTGCGTGACTAATTGAGAGTTGAGCTCATTGTTGACGTAGCCTGAGGTAAGCAACGGTATGCTAACCTTGCAGGGTAAGTCTACAGTTGTTGACGAAGGATTAGATCCAGTTTAAATAGTTTTTGGTTTGTTTTCCTCTGCAAGTCCTCCAAATAGGGCCAAGACTAGAATACAGCAAACATTTGCAAAAGTCAAACTAATCAACCAAGGATTGAGCAGGAGTGTGTCTAACATGCTAAGTGTAGCTACACAGTTTTGTTATTCAAGTTGAAAGATTGTTGCAGGGAAATAAATACTTATAGCCTTATGCTAATTGCTCCTGCCATATGTTTTGTGTAAGGTACGAGTATAAAGGTATGTCCTTTAATCAACAAGTACGGGGTTAACCTCATGCTACCGTACGTGTGGGAGTACAGTGTGATTCGAAAGGGATTATTTTAGATTGGTGCCAAATTACATCTAGTGCGAGTGCCGTTTTGATGTCAAAGAGACTGTGCCTATGTTGAATGCTAGCTAGCTGGTGAGACGGTTTTGAAGAAGTTTGGGTGACGGTGTATGAAAGATTAGGTATCACCCCTGTGCGATTTTGTTGTTTTAAAAAGTATTTCTCACCATGTAAATGTGTAACCAAGAGCTAAAGCTTTTTAATCCATGACCGAGCTGACACCAGCAGTTACACTCCGATGTCAAGCACTTAGCTAGAGTACCGACATATATCAACCAACATTAGAACTTAGCATCAGGACACCGGACATCAGTGGAGTTTTAGTGAAGAGGCAAGAACCGCTGGGACAACAGCATTCGTGCTTTTCAGTTGGTTATAACGCCTGAGCCATCTTTCCATTCACAGTTTGGACAACTCTTGTTTGCCTGGAACTGCATCTGAGCCATAATTTACTTCAGCTGAAGAAATCAAAAAGAGAACTTAAGTTTTTAACATAAACTTGTTGTGTAGAGTTTGTCTGCATTTCTTTAAAAAAAAAATCTATATATATATTTATCATATATATAAATTTGTGGCGGTGGGTAGTGTTAGAGAAAATAGTTGTTTAGCATCTTGATATTTGGGGATATTGTTTCTCATTCCAAGTTCATTGCAATAATAATATAAATATTGTGTTAAAAACACATATTCCCTCATATTCACTGTCAACAGGGAAATTCTAGATTTACTTTCTTTAACAAAGATTGACTGTATTAAGCCAGGTTGGAGCAGTTCAGTGCTTTTGCTTATTCCAATCAGCAATCAACAGCTTATACAAATTTAAATGAAAGCAAGAAAAGCGTTGTGTGTGACATGTTTCTGTGCATTCACACCACAAGCAATTCAAGTCTGTTGTCTCAAGTACAAACAATCTCTGCTTGATTTTGCCTTTAAAAAGTTGGCAGCAGTCAAACCATTTGAGCTCATTTGTCTTGCTGTGTCTGTTGCTGAAGCACTACAGCGTCAGTGAGCTAGCATAAACAGGTAATGGTAGCGTAATTACAAAACCCACTGCATTTTTGGCAGGCTCACCCTGCAGAGCTGGTTGAGGCAGAGACGGTTGGCTTAGGTCAGGTATTGACCTCGAGCATTAGGGTCAGGATAGCCCATTGTTAGGGGCATAGGTCCAGAAAGAATCAGGGTACCGGTCCCTCGCGCAAGAATAGATGCCTGGCCAGTCCTATTGTTTAAACGCAGGGTGTGTTTTGCCAAGAAATGCAGTGGGATTCCTAATGACGCATGACTTTCCATTGGTGCAGAGCAGTAACTGCTGGTGGTGTGAACACAAAGCTTGGTTGTTTCCTCAGAGAAACGAGCCACCTATCTTTCCTTCTCTCCCCATGCCTCTTTTTTCTCATGTCTATCCATTGTGTTGTTGCGTGTCTGCAATTGTAAAGCTGGTCTGTTTTTAAAAAAGAAGAGTATCTGTGGATATATTTATTTCATCTAAAAAAAAAAATTAAAAAAATAGCATATCTAAATATATATGATAGTATATTTCAAGGCGCTAAGATCTATGTTATATAAGTTTGTCTACTAAATTTTCGGTATTATCTCAATGAATATGTCTTTTTTGTCTGTTTGTCTGTCTCTCCTTGTCTCGAACCTCCTGCCCAGCTCCCTACCCCCCCAAGCGAAAACAGAGACCAGTATGTAACTGTGTTTTTGCTCACTTAAGACCAACCATTCGCCTCCATTAGCTATCTCCTGTAGCTAACGCTAAGATTTCAACAAAGTGACAACGTGGAGGGCTGCGCGAGTGTCTTATGACCGTGTCACTGTAGCAGTGGTGGCGTGTGTTTGTCTACCCAGAGGGGCCTTTATTTTTGGTTTGGGCTACAGATTAACAACTAATTAAACCTTTTATGGATACAGCAGCTTTTACCACAACTCTCACTTATGTAGGGGTCACATTCTCAACCCTGTTTCGGGTTCACACCAGACCCTAGAGTTTTTACTGCAGAGTAGAGTAAGGTGACCTCTTTGAAACACAATGTAGCGAGCAGCACAGGCTTTTTTTGCATCTCTTAGTAGCTGTATTACTATACAAAAACATGCACAGCTACCCCTGCCAGTTAACCTAAACGGTATATATAAGGACTTTGATATACGTACATAGTGTGTTGTATCTGCCAAGCTGCTGTGCTGTAAAACAAAAAGAGAACAAAAAAAAAAAAAGAATTATACACAACAAACACACTGTTTCTTTCTTAATTTTACAAATTGGTAAAGCTAATATGACACATGTCAGGGGCAGGGCTAAATCTGCTCGCTAGTGTTGTTTCCACTAAGGCCAAAAGTGTCCAAACCAGGGCTTTCTTTTGATAATCAAACCTTCAAACTTTTTTGCCACTTTTATTCCTAAATGAACAACAATGATCCTGCACACGTCATTGGTTAGAACATGGAAACACTGCCTGAGATAGGAGACCCGCTCTCCTGGACAACTTTTATGTGCTTATGATACATTAGTGTAAGTAAGTATGGTCGAAGGTAAATCAATTTTCAACACTGTGTTTAATAATATATGAAGCACTTACCGGCCCTGAGCCCTGGTAAGCCCAGTTTTAGCCTGCAGTGGAAACACATCCACAGTTTCTGCCTGTACACCTCTGAACAATGTCTCAAGGCCTTGTATTAATACTGCTGTATTGACTGTACGGGATAATGGCTAGTTGTGCTACACTTTATTGTCAGTACCTCACGCACACACATATACTCACAGACCCACACTCATGCACACACTGTCAGATTCACATGAGCGCACACACACACACACACACGCACGCACGCACACAGGTAAGGGTGGTAAGGTGCTGCTGCCTCTCCTCTGCTTCAGCCTTCTGCTACCTGTGGAGATAATGACAATATAGTGCAGTACTGCAAGCAGGACAGAAATAAAAAAAGATGATTTTAATAAAGAACTGAAACAAATGCCTGACTTTTATTTTTGGTTGGTTGAGTGGGTAAACACAGATGAACACAGTGTGGATTGTTTCTTTAATATTTAGAAAAAAGCTGGAAGCTGGAGATAGCTGCTTCAGTGTTTGAACCCCAGCATATGGTGCACGACACCAGGATAGCAGGGAAATTAAATCACAGTATAAGTCATTTGTTTACTGCATTTCCCATTTAGATGGATGTTCCTGTTCAAAGTGGAGAATATGTTTGAAAAGTCGCTAAATCTGGCGGAAAAAGCCTTGAGGCCTCCCTCCAAAGCCACTCCCCCAAAAGTATGATTATAATGAACGTAAGGGAGCCTACGGTGACGCACAATGAGCGCACGGGCAGACTGCTCGCAGTTAGACGGGCAGGTATGTAGACAGGCAGGTACGCAGACGGGCAGGTCGGCCGTCGGACCATTTTAACTCAGGCCGACTTATAACAGTCCAGATAGCAATGCATCGTTAACTGAATTGATTCAAGCAAAACAACACAGTCTCCCAGCTGATTGCAAACCAAGCCATGTTCCTTTAGTGGTTCCTCCATTTTCATCTTTAGGCTTTAGGAGCTCTCTTTCCTCAAAGGTGTGACTGTGCGTGTCAAAGTTTAACTGGATTACGTAGTGACCCTTAAGGTTTATGCACCAATTTTATTTATTTCAAATGTGTTAATGAGAAAAAAAGTCAGTTGGGCAATACAACAATACTTATGAGCCGCAGCCACCTGCCACAGAGAAGAAGTCTCCGATCACAGCTGTGGTGAATTCATAATCCATGCAAAATTTCCATACAAAATTTATCAAAAATGTAATTGATTTATAATAGAGATTGTATCATCAATTTTTCCACCAGTTATTACTTTGCTTGCCGTTATAGGTGCACATAACACAATATTCAGTTATGTGAGTGGATGTTCTTCATCATTTTTATCGGAGGATTTCCAACCCAAACGTAGTAAATGTGTTTGTGTTAGAACATATCTTTCTTCTTTTGCATTGGTGACTCAACCGGGAGGGTTTAATGCTGATCTCAAGTGCTTCAACTGTGTATCATTTATAACATTGTTTATGGGAATACTGAAATTGGCTTTTACTGAACCAGAGGTGCCAGAAATAGCTCCTCAAACCTTGCAACTCCACACATGGGGCCAAAAACAAAAGCTGACAAGAAGTATATTATATTATATAGTATACTGCCTGCCATTCACTTTTTTGGCACTTTTCCCTATATAACCACACACACACACTAGAGACACAAAACATAATTCAATTACTTGTTGACTAAGGAAATTTTAACTGGCCAAAATAGTGAATCAACAACTTCATTAGAGTTAATGAGACATATTTCCGTTAGAGCCTCAGTCCGCAGTAGAAGCTGATGAGAGGATTTTTCTAACGGAGTCAATAAAACTCTGGCTTGTTGCCTTTTAACAAACCAAGATGAAGAAACGATGATAAGGCTGAAAGGGGGAAAAGAGAGGGAAGATAAGATTCTGGCTGCGAAAAATAAGACTCAAAATACAAAGAAAAGTGCAGGACAAAAGGCAGAAAAGAGAAACGGGGGTGGAGAGAAGAGGGGAAGAGCACACTGATATAATAAGGACAGAGAGAAAAGAAAGAAAGGTGGGAGGAAGGAAAGAAAGGGAGGAGACGGCTCTCAGTTCTCGTGCTGTCTGCAGGGCGAGATAGAGCCGCTTGTCATTTCTGCCAACAATAGGCCACCACTGAGCGCTGCCTGTATTAGGAAAACTGCAGATATGGATAAATCTCACACACACTATCCTCTCTATCACTTGCTCTCCTTCACTCAAACACATTGCGGCTACACGCATAGTCACACACACACACTTTCTCCCTTTTACACAGCAGGAACTACCTTCTAATAGTCCCTCTGCCTGCCGCTTTACAGTCGTATAATTACGCGGCAGGTTCAGGAGTTCAAACGTGTTGACTCTAAATGAGCTTTTACAACAAAGCACACACTCCGAGAGGCAGCTGTGTTCCCGCTGTCACGAGTGCTTTGATTAATGTCCCTCCTGCGGTGTAAACCTGCGTACACGTGTCTGCATGAAGCCCCCAACACTCGGCACATTCTTATGTGAAGGGTAGTAAAATGTCAGGGTTACAGTTCATCGGGAGAGAGCTTTTTTCTTCCCCCCCGGAAGCACTCAGTGTCACTTTTACGAGACACGCTGAGCCGGTGTCGAACTGCATAGCGGACGTGGTGTTTTATACTGCACATACAGTAAATGCCACCATGTGATGGTGCATTCACTGCCGACCTAAGGAGGAGTTGGCTGTGAAAGAATATACATATATGTAACCCATATTTGTATTCAGTTAAACCAGGTAATATCTAATTATTTTTAAGGGAGACCCTAGTTACAGTTCCTTAGATGTTTTCATGTTTTTGTTTTTTTTTTCATTCTCCCACGTCATTGGCAACAGCAGCAAAAGATCTTTAAAACCTACATTTGCTTTTTGCTTTGTTTTGTTATTTATATTTTAATGCACATATTGCATTGGCTGTTATCGTGGTTTGTGTTATCCCCCTTAAATCAAATAAATGAATCAAATATGCTACAGAATACAGTAATATTTCAACAGTGTGCAACAGTTTATTTGTCCCTTTCCTGCTCAAGCGTTGAGCAACCTTGTGCACGAAGCCAGAAATGCATGACGTCGACCCCACGCTTGCTTTACTAACACTTCTGCACTGCATGTAATCCTGCATAACCGCAATATGCTTCACACAAACACAATCGTCATAATCAGTGGATCTTGCTCTCAGGCTCCATATGTACTCCATCTCATAAAGGGGGCGTTTTTTTCCCATCAGCCATCAGTGCCAGGAGGCTCGGTTATCACAGAGCAAGATAAAGTGAAGAATGATCATATAGACACTGGTGCAGAAGAAGCCCTCGGAGACATGGATTCACACACACACACACACACACACACACACACACACACACACACAGACACACTAGGTATGAAAAACCTCTCAAGGCATCGTACATTAGCAGGCGAGTATGTGTTTGAATTATAGGGGAAGCTCTGGGTTGTATTGATTTTACTGCTGTGTGGAGTGAGTTTAGGTTCTCTGAGGACACGTGTGTGTGTACGCACACACACACACACACACACACACACACACACACACACACGCACGTCTGACCTGAACCTGCAACACTAGACCCTTCATATAATTAATAGACTTATATCATTGAGATGGATGATTTCCAGGTTACATTTGTAAAGGTTTATATTAATAAAGGTTTTATTATGAATGAACTTAGGCAGGAAATAAAGATAAATATACTCCGAGTTGTGCCCTTTTTTTGCAAAGTCCATGTTTGCCAGATATGGAGCAGCATGTGTTGCCCCAATTAAAAACGTCCTTTCCCATAATCCCTGGCGTCACAAAGATGCAGATGTGTACACGCCACTTCAGGACTGGATGAGATTGATTGTTGTTGGGAAGAGTGAGGAAAACAAAGTATAAAACATGAGTAATAGAGTGACCCCCATGCAGCCTGTTACGCTCTGGATTTATTCTTACCGCAGTGAAAAGGCAACAGATCACTTGGGTTTGGTTTACTGCCAATGTCTACTTTAAACATTAATCAAACATTAAATGTCTATTTCTATTGATCAGGAAAGAAAACAGTGTCGCTGCTCTTTTGAAGTTTGATTCCCACTTTGACCTTGTTTTTTTTTTTTAAATGACTATTTTTCGTGTGTACAGTGCGAGTCTGTCCATGAAAATACTTAAAGTATATTGAGGTCCACCGTCACAGTCTTTATCAACGGGTGAAGTCTGAGCCATCTGCTGAAGAAGACTATGGGATGCACATGAAACGTTTTTTTTTTTAATGATATATGTTTGTTTTATACAAGCAGTGAATGTGTGTGTAGTGTTATCAGCTGGGACAACTTCCACAAGATCTTAGCTTTTTTTTTTTGTCTAATAAATCTACTCACAACACATATTAACCAGAACAGAATAACACCTTCAGAGTTTCTCTATGTCACTGAACTAAAATGGGCTTAATTGCCTTGTTAACTCATCGTCAAAAAAAAAAAAAAAAAAGTCTTTCCGCTGTTCCAACAACCACCAACTCTGGTTTGATTGAAATAAACCCCTAAATTCAAAGAGTTAGATGTAAAAATAACCTGTTTCTACACGCTGCTTTCCCCCACTGTGTCTCTCTCTCTCCCTCTTTGAAAGCAAACCATTAGAACACACAAAAATCGGCCAAAAAAAACCAAAAAACAGCCAAACACACAACCATAATGGGAACAAATGACAAGAATTAGATTTGTCTCTTCTGTTAGATGTGGTCTATATCTCCAAATGAGAAAATACAATCAAGCTAAAAGTCCTTGCTGTATTTGTATGTCTCCCCTCTTACATGGAAAACTAGTAAATATCTGCTGTAAATGCTGTGACGAGGGAGCGAGAGGAG
>CALSBV010011203.1:479566-507066 GCA_943590825.1 Bovichtus diacanthus | reverse complement strand
TCAAGTTTCCTTCTCATCTCTGTTCTTTGGTGCCGCTTCTTGTTTACTTTGGAATTCAATCAATTGGGAAATCGGCCTAATTCATTTGAGCTGAACGTCACGATTCCGCCGAGCTGATTGGAGGTTGTTCCTGTTGGCTCCTGATTAACAATTCCGAGCAGCTTGGTGCATTTTCCCCTCTCGGCCAATCAGGGTGTGACGACGCCCTCTCTTGAGGGGTAAAGAGAGCGAGACGTGCAGAGTCGGGCCGTTTGATCCTTCTTGGACTTAATGCAGACCTAGTGTCAGCTGATACGTATGAAGTGATATATGATATGTCAGCGAGGAGCGCTGCTCTTCAGGCTCTTTTGAGACTTATTTTCTGTCTTGACATTTCTGACTGACAGGACTTTGGGCGTTCTGAAACACAGTGAAGTGAATATTAAACATCCACTAAGTTACCTGTCACAGGGCAGATTATTTTTTGTACTATTCATGCAAGAGTTAGTGATTGTCTAACGATATAATGAATTAATGTAATTCCTGCAGGTTTTATTATATTTTCACTTAAACACTCTTCATACACATTTTCCTAACTATTGAAGAGGCACTGTTTATTGTTGAGGGGGCATTTTGTAATAATTTTATTTTTTTTTAATTTTATTGTGAAGGGCATTTTTTCAGATTTGTTTTTCCAAGTTGATATTTCTGTATCATGTGGCTGAGATCAGCACCGCTACAGCAGAAACAATGTTATTTGATAACTGCTAATATATAAAACCTTTTTTATTTATTGATTTTTTTAAAAATGGACTTTGGGCAAGTGGAACAAAAAGCTTAACTTTGAACCCTGATATATTGCAGCAGTGAGCACTTTTTTTTGAAGGACACCAGTGGCGTGTTGTGTCCACAGAAGGTGCAATTAATCTTCCCGTTTCTGGCCTGATGAAGATCCTGTGAGATTGGTCAGAGTTCTTCCTCTTCCTGACTAAATAAAGGCTTTGAATATAACTTATTTGCCGTATACTACTTTAAGAGGTACCATAACGATGCTTCAAAGTCACTTTGAAACACTGTGCAGCTTACTTTGGTACCGAAATCCCAAACCTCTCACTGTCACAAGGTTGACAAATGCGGACTGAGGTGATACGACCACATTTTATACTCTGAGGATACGAGAGGGATCAAATTGACAAATGAGACACATTGGGTGTGTCTCAAAGCTCTACGAAAATCCTTTTTCTTCCCCTCCGCTGCGTCCTACTTTCTGGGAAATTGATGTCCGTGCCGACATGTTGTTTGCTGTCCTGACAGCTAAAGGGAGGAGCGGGGGGAAAGTTTCCTACACTGTTTTGCGGCGTTTGGAAGATTTGACCTTGCTGTGATAATGTGAACAAAACTTGAGTGGGACTAGTAGAAATAAAATAATCTCCCTCATGACTGTTAGCTGGTGGTAGTGCAGTCAGTTTGTCCAGCACAGCCTGACTCTTGGGAAGGAGAACAAAACATATTCAAATGTAATATTCCACCATGTTCTTGTTGAGCCAGACATTTCTCTTTTGGAATGAAGCAACGCCATCGGCATTGTCGTCATAACAATAATTAAAAAGCTGGAAAGTGATTTATTTTTTTATTCACACAGGAGACAAAAAGAAACTAAGTTGACGTCAAACTTTCCGCTGAGGCAATGGATGGAAACAGAGTTGTTGGAGGTCAGATTCATTGCAAGCCAGGATGGGTTTGAAAACCAACGGCAATGTGAGAGGTACTGAATTTCATAAATAAAGTGAAATATTCCCCGCGTGCATTACACATCAGGAGCAGTTAATAATTCAAATAGTAGGTCTGCTGTATCCCTGCTGCCTCCCTACTCGTTTAAAGCTTGTCTAATTATCCCTTTTGGCTTTTTACCTTGAGTATATGCAAAGTGATATTACGTGATCAATTCAAACCTGAAGTTTTATTAAAAACCATAACTCGCAAGTATCTCTGCTGCCTCTTCCCATTTTTTATTTCTTGTCATTACCAGGTCCTCTACCGTTCCACAGGTGCTCATACAGCATATTGAATATTGAATTCTGAGGGGGTAAAATATAGTTATACTCCCTTTTTTAGGAGAACAGATTAATTAAGACATTCACGTCTCTGAGTTACGACGGGTCGGAGACATTTTCACCTCTTACAGTTCTTCAGTTTCGCCCGTTAAACTTTCACGTCAAGCTCCAAGAAATGCATTTTATTTGTTGAAGCTGGAGCTGCCGTGGAGGCGGACATGAACTTGTTTTTTTGAGTGCGTGTATCTCCATAGGCAGAGCAAATTAATACATTTGGCTAAGTAATTCTGCCACGATCTCGGAGTAAAAGGCGAGGAAAGAAAAGTGTTGAACTATGAACCCCAGCTCCTTTGCTGGTGCTGTAAAAGTGTCCTGTAACAGCTCGTTATCTCAATGTGGGGACACATTATGCTTGTTGAGCTACACGCCGTTCTCATTATCTAAGAAATGTTCCTATTCACAGTTCACATTTTTTTTTCTTTGGTAATTCTGTTTCTGTAAAATGTATGAATTCATGTTGTCGCAGGTTTTCATCCGTTGCCTAGTGAAGCCACAGCGATCATCAGCTCACTCAGCGCTCAGCGTGCGGCCTCTGTCTCCTCGCTTTCATTCTGCCCTTCAGAGACCAAAATAGGAATATGTTTAATATCTCTTCATGTGTGGTTTGTGCATCCAGACCAATCCGATACACAAACACCGATGTTGTCCTAACGGCTGCTGCAGTGTTCATAGATGGATGGACACGTTATTGATCCAGTAGCTTAAAGGACATGACATTACATATCACATATCTGCACCCCCACCATTAAAAGTAAGGAAAAAATAATAAAATGAAGAGACAAAATATAAGAATAAAGGCTGTTACAAATATAAAAGTACACAGCAGCATTGACCAGTGGCTGTAAACCTGAGCAGATTTAGTGCCAACAGTGCGGCGCAAATGTGCATGCAGATCTATAACCATAAATAAGTGAGCATTAAAGTGTCCAATACTAAAAATAAAAAAATGAAGGTTAAAGTGTCATAATGCTTTAAGTCCCGGGTTAAATGCACTTGTCAGGTTGTTTGTGGTTTGCTTCCGCCTGCCATCACGAGAGCAGTTGTACAGTCGTATGGTGTGTGGAGCAGGACTGAATCTGAACATGCTCCTCTGGTGACGTGCTGTGCACAGGGCGGTGGCCGTGATCCAGGATGGATGACAGTTGATATTAGTCAAATGAGCTGCATGCAGGGAGGTATACAGGTTTTATATTGGGGGGGGGGGGAGCACTTTATCGGATTGGTAACTCTGTATCGACAGGTAGTCAAGAGAGATGGGGAATCGCATGCACCAGAAGGTCCCCAGCTGAAACCAGGATGTTGCAGTTCATCGTCAGCACCCTGACACCTAAGTACCAGGATGTTGCAGTTACTGGAATCTGAAACTTTCAGGGAAAAGTTGAATCGGTGCAGCCCGACTTTATCTTGCCTCCTAAATTAGAATTATCTAGCTTTAGATAGTGAGCCTGCAGAAATCATGCTGAACTTTCCACATCCTGGATGTCGCGTCGATAATTAAAGGATGATGCGTCGCTTCCTCTCTCCTAGACGCTTGAGTTCTCTGACAGGGTGTTGTACTCTGCCGTCTAAAGTTCAAGTAGCAATCCATCCCAAGAGCCGCTCTGTACAGAAACATAAATGTAATTGTTTTGTTTGTGACTCTTTGATGTGTGTGATCGTGACAAAAGGTCTGAGTGTTTCCAGATCACAATCATCCTCAAGCTGCAAAGGTGTTGTTTCTTTTTCTCCTGAATCGCAGAAAAACAAATGTTTACCCGTGCAGCTGTGCTTCTTCTTTTTGTAGAACTAACTACTCACTGTTTCTGCCTCCATCTCCCCCAACATATAATGTGTACAGGATGTGACAATGGCTATATTTATATCAGTAAAGCATTATAAAATATTGTCAGTTTTGTCACATACTCTCTGATGTTTTTAAGATCGTATTCCTGGTTAAGATATATTTACGGTATGGCGCCGTACCGAAGAATAAAACGAAACATTCTGCTCTTTGTTTCTGTCGCTGGTAGACAAAGTTGTGTGGAAATCAGGCCAAGCTGGAGACACGGAGAGACTCAGAGAGATAGATTGACAGGAAAAAAAGGGAATAACAGAAATAAAGAGACCAAGATACACCCGGAGAGTTAGAAGGAAGTGAGAAAATATATTTTTGATAGGCTGAGGCGTAGTGAGAGGGATGACAGGTGGAGAGAGGAACAGAGGACGACGGAGAGGAAGAGGAAGAGGAAGAGGCTGATGGATTAAGACGTGTTTCCTCAAACTCCTCATCACCTTTTTTCCACTATTGCAATCATTTGTCCTTATCTTTGCCCTTCTTTTCATCTTCTTCCCTTTTTACTATTGTCAATTTTTCTTGCAGTTTTTTTTTTTTTTATTATTGCTTTACACTGTTAATGAGATGTCAGGTTTGACTTTGCAAGTAACCAACCACAGTTTGTGTCCTTTTTAATGACGAAAGAGCTGGAAACTTACATTTTACATTTTTTATTTTAAATCTGAAGCGTCATGAGCTGACAAGATGGGGACGCAGACCATCATTAAAGATGCACAGCAATATCTTTATTCCTTCAAACGTTTCCCTAATCTTCGCTTATTTTTCGCCTTGTTTTTTGGGTCACAAGCTGAAAAGATAAGCATTGTAAATCCCTTATTTGGAGGCGTAACGGAACGTCAACGCAGCCAAAACATCTGCTACAATTAACCACTACAAAAACTGTGTACACACACACAAGTTATTAAAGTGTTCGCTGGTCCAGGTGTTGACAGGATGCGCACACACACATGCTCCGTCATCCTCCAGCCACGCCCTCAATCCCCCATTCAGACAAAAACACAACACATCACTATGTTCAATTTCTTAGGAAAAGCGCTGCATTTAAGGGTTGGACTTATAAACACAACGTTGATCTGAACACTGACTGGTGGAGACAGCGTGTAATGATTCAAGGCTGTACAGCGCTTCTCTTTTCGCAGTTTCCAACAAAAGAAGAGGTAAAACCTGAGATGTTCTTCACTTATTGCAGCAGAGGAGACATCTGTGGGTCAGGGAGTTCTGTAGGTCTGGATAAGATGAGCAGAGCAAGGAACACTGGATTAATTAAACTGGATTAAAGAAGGAACGAGAGGGAGAGTGAAAATACAGAGAGATGTTTAGATGCTCTCTTTCAGCCTCACTGGGTTTTATTTTTGATTTTTTTCCTATTAGTCTCTATGGTTACTCTCTCAACCTGGACCTGATCTGAACATTAAACGACGACTTCTCCAACGCCAGATATTTCTGAAAGCAACAGTTGGGATTTCAAATGGCAATATCTGAATTTTCAAATTTTCGAATGGTACAATAACGGGCAGTTTGTGTCATTTAAACTTGTGTCAGTGTAATGATATGTATCAGTGACTTTGTGGTGCTGAGTCCCACCGAGCGTCGGTTCAGCCGCTGCTTTTTTTTCAGTAGTTCTAAGGAGGATGACTCATGAATTCAGCAAAGTGATCCAATTCGTCACCTCAATTTCGATTTCTTTTTTTTTTCTCCAGGTGAAAATGAAGTGGCTATGAAAGCGTCTTGAGCAGGGGGGGGGGGGGGGGGCTTGTTCTGACACATAATCTTTGATGCCTCACCACTGTAGCGCTCCTCTGGGGAACCAGCAATCAGAGCAAGTCTTCACACGAGTGACAGTGGAGCCCATATCAGTTAAATGACATCAGAACGCCATAGTGACGCACGCTGAGGATGACAGGGTGTCACGTTGAGGCAGCTCGCTGATGACGAGCAGAGGAGATCACAGACGATGAAGAGGAGCGGGTGCGTGGTCGAATGAAGGTGTTGGCGCTCTGTAGGAGTCTCCTCGCGGGAGATGCCAGTCGTCATACATCCTTTCTCAGCTTGTTCTGTGTGTTTTTAAATGCATCCCGGGAACGACCATGTTTAAATGTACAGGTGTGTGTGTGTGTGTGTGTGTGTGTGTGTGTGTGTGTGTAGGTGCAAAAAAAGAAAGAAATACATTCTTCCTCTGATGGATTTCTACTTGATGTTGAATGTCTTGAGAACAGAAAGAAACCTTCATCTTCATTTCGCAGGATGTGACTCCAAATACGTTTGTTGTTGTTGTTGTTTTTGTTGTTGTTGTTGTTGTTTCAGATCTTATGGTTCTGCTGTATGGGAGATAATTGGCAATAATTGTTTTTATAAGAGATGCAAGTGAGAGGAGTGACTCAAACCGAGGTTCTTGTTTGTCCAAGTGAAAAAGGATGTGTAGGTAAAACATCAAACAAAAACTTGTAGAACATAAAAGTATTATAAGATCTATCCAGTTAAATGAAAACTTGACTTTTGACATTTTTTGTATATTTAATGTGTTCGAAACTAGCAGGAAGTGTAAAATATTTAGTTGGAAAAAAAAGTACTGTTTTAGAAAATGAACTTTAAAAAGTTGGCTGAGTGAATACAAAACGTGTTGCTTTGTATTAAAGTGGATATTCAAACGTTTCACTCACTGAGGAGTTTACATGGTATTTAATAGAGAATATTCTGAAAACATGGTTGAGAAATTATGTTGTGTTTTAGTGTTTACATATCTCAAGTAAATGTATGTATTACCTAAAAGTAAATATAGTATTTTGCAAAAAAGAAAGGCATTTGTTTTTAAATATGATGATAATATGGTTTTGTATACTTAGTATCTACAGTGATCTATGAGTCACGTGACTAATTATATGAACATAAAGGCTTCGTTTTAGACCCGTATGTAATTGTTTCAGATTGGATTTTCCCTTTAACCCGTCATGTTCACCGCTCTTTTGATTTTAGATTGTTTTATTATAATGTATATCAGCTGTTTAAACACAGATAATATTTTCTGTCTGCTGTATTTTGACTCGCTATTGACATCCTACAGTTGTCCTAATTGTGGACGGATAAACGTCTGGTCTTTCATGCACTGGAACACCTAGCATGATTTAAACTAATTAATTTATCGCAAACCTCACAGTTTGGAATTTCAAATGTGCGTGACCCGAACCAAAATGTCTGACATCTCCTGATAAAGGAGATTGTTTTAGTCCGTAGTCTTCAGAAGCAAATTTGCAGGTTGTTCCTTTTGTACAATTATCAGGGTATGTCATGTGGCTGTGAAGCATTTGGTGTTTTTACCTACTGAAAAAGGAAAAAAGTCGAGGAAAACCAGGAAAGAAAAATGTAAGACTAAATGTGTGTCTCAAAAGAAGTGTCTATTGAGCCCTTGAGAGGTGTTAATAGGCTGAGAAACAGACATTGAAGGAGTTGTGTTGATAACAAGCCCTATGTACAAATATATTTCCCTTAATTAATTTGATCCCTAATGTCCCTGTTATTGTTTTCCCCTAAAACAGAGGCTACATCTTTTATTTTATTTTTTTTACTGTACAACGATCTCCCTGCAGGATACATCAGTAGTATCCTGAGGTTGTGACTTAATTAAGAGGCGAATAACGAGACATGAAGCTTACAGACAAGCTAGCAGCTCAGTGAAGCTGCACATTTGTGCTCTGTTGCTTTGAGGTAAATGCTAACGATGAGCATGCTAACATGCCGACGCTACGTAGGTATTGCAGTATGTTTGCCGTCTTAGTTTAGTGTGTTCGTATGCTAACGTTTGCTGATTGGAACTAAACACAAAGTGCAGCTGTGCGGCTGATGGGAATTTAATTAGCTTCGTAGGTATTCGGTCAAAAACATGAGTATTGGAGAAATGATGACGATAGGTGCTGAGAAGAGAAGGAATCGCCAAAGTCGGCACGATTCATCCTTTCGGGACCATGAATGTAAGTTTCAGGGGCCGGGTTAAGGCGCTCTCCGTGGTGCTGAACACACAAAACAATCCAGATTCTCATTACACAGCAACATTAACATTTTATTGATCTACTTTACTGCATGAACGTTTCCAAGCTGCACCATTAACCCTCTAACCTCATATGATCATGAAAAAAGATCCTGTTTCAAAGTCAAGATCAGAAACAAAGCATGATCCTGGGCCTCGGAGATCTTTTCGTTATCTCACTTCACTAACCCGAACAACCACGATCCCTACAACAGTGGTCATCAACTCGATAAGTCTCCAGGGTTTCCCAGTCCGGCTATAAGTGCGTTCACATACAGGTAAACCAATCACAAACATGTACTATCAGCGGAGCGGTATATTTTACAAATGAAGAGCAAACTACAATATTAGACAAATACGAAGAAGTGAAACGCATAATGGACTAAAAGCAAACACAGTAGATCTTACTATAATGTGTGTATTCCTTTGAATAACTGAGTTGCTTGGATGGATGGATATGGAAAAGAATAGAAGATATACTTTATTCTGACGGTTATGACAATGTTTTAGCCTTATTCATTCAGCTGCAACCCCGGTAGTGTGAAACGGACTGGGGTGCAAATAGAAAAAATAAAATAAAAACATAACTCAAAGCGATAAGCAGACTTGCTTTCATGTCTCATAAAGTTAAGTGACACAACTCTTGACGGGTCGCATGGAAACTTGTAGCTCCAGAAGCTGTCACGGATCCTTGAATATATGATATTATAAGAGAGATATAATCTATATAATCAATCATAGCTTCATAGATAAGTCTGAAGCCTAATATTGCAAATCGATGCCCATTAAAAGTTCAGATAAAAACTTTTTCTTTTGTTTCAAGTTTATAACAAGATAACTCAAAAGCAGTTTAATTTTCATGACAGAAGTTTTTAATTGCGAGTGTGACATTGGTCTAAATGGTGGATCGCTCATTTTGGAACGAAAGTTGTCAACTTTGTCAGCTTCCCCGTGTTCTCGCAGTGTCTCCGATCCTGTGAAGGCGATAATTCCTCAAATTTGGTAACTTGTTAAATCATGGAATAATGAAGCGCTGTGCAGAGTAAATTAACGTTCCACTTCCTTCAACTTTCCACATCTTCTCCTTCCCTCCCCCTTTTTTCTGTCACTTGGCAGTCGGTGCGAGAATCACCTCTGAAGATTGGCTTGTCTCATTATTAAAAATATCCTATATCATATTGCATATTGATATGCGCTGGTGGGCAAATGTGCTTAACGTAGAAACTAGATAGTTTATATTTGTATTGGCTGACTCTCACCGTATGAATACATTACTGAATAAATACATATTACTCCCAGTCACTGCAAAGCTCCTCATTGTATTAATGTTGTGAATTTATATGGCCTCAAAGTGAATTAAATAGAAATTCAATTTGCATATTTTATTGCACACAGACACACTTGAATGCAACCAAAAAGTTTTCTGTAATTGGCTTTGGTGTAAAGTTATGAAGCCTACCTGGGGTTAAACAAATAATAATCCTGTGTAAATCATTGCTAAAAGATTTATACAGTGTATAGCAAATGATATATTTACCTGCTTAAAGAACAGACTCTTAAACTCTTTTTTGGATATCAATTTTGCCTTGATGATTAAATAAAAAAATGTTTAAAAGATTCTGTGTGTAAGTGTAACTGATTGTCTGTCTGTTATACAGTCTTTTATTTATTTGATGAAGAGAAGATGAGTTAAAAGGTCAATGTCTCAATGTTCAGTCCAAACACCTGCTGACACTGTTGTTACTGAGCATCAAATACAACTAAACAAAACATATATATAAATTGGGCTCTCACAGACTGATGCATATTTTATTTCTATTTTCTTTTGGAGGATTTGTTGTTTATGGAAAATGTACTTACAAGATGATGTCTGATTTTCCTTTTTCATACATCATATACTAACCAATCCAATTAAAGCGGACATCGAATAGAAATATATTATGAAGTTTTGTTTTTAATTTCAACATGGACAATAAACCACACAAGGCAGTTTGAACACACCCACTGAGTTGTTTGTATTAACTAATAAACCTGTCAGGCTTCTGCTGATATAATATTATGGTCAATGTGAGCTATGGTGCAATAAAGACCTCACTTATTGACCCTTTTTAACTGCACAGTCCAGATAAAAAATCCCCCCACTGAACAGAGGAGGGCAGTCTGGGTGGAGTTCACGCTCCCCATCAGCTCCTCGCTGGCCTCTGGTGACGGCACACGGCTGCAGGCACACTCACTCTAAATGACCACACACACACTGCATATGATCAAAAAACCTCATATGTGACATCCACCTGCAAAGGCCGACATGCACACGACTGAAATCCTCTCATGATATACTTGCACGTTCACGCTCGCATGAATAACAGCCATTCGTGCGTCATAATTACCTTCATCGCACACAGAGCTACGCCACAGGTGTGATTGAAAACCTTACATTGTACTGAGCTCAGTCTGATCCTTGACCCCCCCCCCCCCCCTCCTCTCCTGTTCCTGTGAAAGCTATGAGAGGATTTAGCATTGATTTGAAGCATCGTGCAGCTGATGGGGTGCGGTGGCCTGAGATGTACCTCGAACGCACCGTCTACCATCTCTAATTACTGCACAGTGAGGCAAAGGGAAAGGAAGTGTGACGGTGGAGAGGCTGGAGCAAACAAAACAAATACAAAAATAATACAGTTTCCATACAGTTCTCACCAATGTCCATGTCCAAAACATCCCTACATTAGTATAAGTAGAACAACAGGGCGTAGAATAAACTGCTACACAGACCTAGAGTACAGCAAACACTGTGAGCATGGGTTTCACGTACTTGGAAACTTACAATAGTCTCCAGCTGCAAGTTTCAGCAAAGTGTTCAAATGCACAGCTGTTTATTTCAGCGGCGTGTTGAAGCAGCCTGGGGGCGCGTGTGCAGTGGATTTTTGAGGCTTCCCGTTCATTCTCACCGTAGCCGATTCTTAAGATTGTCGACCTTTTTGTAGAAAACAACCTTTGCGAGATGTCTTGAAAATAAAAAGAATAAAAAATACTGAGCAATACTTTGTGTATTCTTTTGACAGCAGAGAATTTCATGGTTTCACTTTCAGTCAAGTCAACATCTCTAGACTCGAGACTTTTGTGTTTCTGCCATAGACTGTATATAAGTGGACATATTCACCTATTGGTTTGTGGACTACAGTGTTGAAGCCTCGAGTTTTTGCAATTTGGTCGTCGCCATCTTGGTTTTTGTCATCCAGAAGTGACACGACAGGGTGGAGCTAAGTACAAAAACGCACTGTGAAAGATGTAAGATGAAAACACAGAGGGCTCTGTCAATCACAAGGTAGCAACGCCCTAAAACATACCCTGCTTTATCATCTATTTTACTCTAAATACTATACTTTCCAAATAACATAATTATAATCTACAAAGTCAATGTCATGCTGTATTAAAGAAGGATGGAAACAAGGGATTGACACTATAAACTCATGTTTACTCAGGTAATAAATCAAGTGAGAAATAAGCAAATTTTCTCATAATTTCTATAGAATCTGATTTTCCCTGTGCACTTCTGCATTGGTTTTACTTTTCAGACCTGGAGGTTGCAGTTTGTTGAATCCCATGTTTGTTTGTTTGTTTTTTACCGTTGTCTCACTGAAAAAAAAAATAAATGAAATGTCCCTGTGAGCAATTCCTGTACTCACGCAGTTTAAAAATGACAGAAGGAGAGCTGGTGAAGTGAATAAAAACTGTGTTAATGTTCCGGTAGCCTTCCGGGCTAACACAGCTGACACGCAGCTCACACAAAAGTATACGCACGCACACACACACACACACACACACACACACACACACACACACACACACACACACACACACACACACGCACGTGTCGTCTGGACCCAGCCTACTACAAGACACAGAACCAGTTTACCACTTGCTTAGCAGAAGGAGACCTTATTAGTTTAAGATTCAGGGACAGAAAGAGAGGAACAAACATGCAAAAAACATCTGGTACCAAAACCAAAACATGAAGCAGATCACTTGGGGGAAGGCTGATATTATATTATTGTATATTTTTCTATTGTTTTGATTTCTTATTTTCTTATTCCTTATTCCTGTACACAGTTAATTGAGTCCTACAGTGTTTCCTGCTGACAGGACTCGTGTTCCTCCCTCAGATCAGTAATCGATGTACTTCATCACATAACCCATGAAGCCATATCTCCGCTAAGGGCAGTAGATGAAGTATATTTAATGACTATATGTTCCAGTATTTGAACCTTGGGTGCACTTCAGTGTTTCCTCCACTAGAGGGTGCCAGAGAAAGTGACCCCCCCCCCAGTCAGAGCAGGAGGTAGGGGAATCCTTTCTTGCTCTGCCTGCCTGAGTGACTTCCTCGCTGCTTCAGCCTGACCTAATAAATCACATTACCGGGGCCAGCAGTGTAATTACTGGCCAGCTGTCATGCCTCTTTCCTTTTTTATTTTTTTTTTAACTCTAGGCTGGACTGTATGGACTGGACTGGACTAGGAGATCCAGCAGAGTGGACTGCACAGCAATCCTATAAAGCGGACTGAACTGGACTCAGCTGAGTTACAATAATTTAAATGGGAATATTCACGATCCAGCACTATCGCAGCTCTACAGTTCTGCAGTGTGTGTGTGTGTGTGTGTGTGAGACGAGAACACAGACCGACTTCTATTCCTCACATTTAAGATTTGGAAACATTTGTTTAAGGCAGCAGATTTAAATTCCCCACAGCACAGAGTGACCACATTATACAGTATGTATGAGGCTTTACAGCTGGGTTGAGACTCGTTTTATATTTTGATTTATCGTCTTACATTTGAAGTTTTAATGACTCAGCTGCTTCATACAGCAACAGAGAGAAAAGAGTCACAAAGACGTATGTGGAAAATTACAGTTTATTTTATTTCTCTTCCTTGCCTATGATTGTTTGTTGCACTATTTGACCCATTTCCCAAAATGTGATCACATTCTGAGATCTCAGTGTTACGTTGGTGAGTCCAATGTTGCCTGAACTGATAAACAATAAAAAACAAAAGCTATTATAAGATAAGATTGAACTTTATTTATCCCGAGGGAAAGTGTTGTGCAACAGTGTTTTATACTATATATATATATATATATATATATATATATGTGTGTGTAGAAAAATGTACAAATAAGCTGAGATGGGGTAAGGTGCAGTATTTGGCAAAATAACAACATAAAAAAATAAATAATAATTACCAAACCAAGCTAAGTATGAAGATAAACCATAGTGTCTCTTGGCTGTAAAAGCTTTCCTGCTCCGGCTGATTTGCTGAGTTAATTGACTGCTCCACCATCAGTACTGCCCAGGTTTCATTTCCCTGCTTCAGAGATGTTCTCTGTTAAAGACGCTTCTGATGCTTATTTCCACAACAACACAAAAGACTGCAGGTGGAACAGCAGGAGCTGAACCAAGACGCAGAACAGACCACACCGAGGTAACGCAGAAGTTAAAGCGTTAATGTGTCAACATCCCAACCTTCTGAGCCTCGTGCTTCTAATTCACTACGGAAAAGTCTTCTAGAAACAGAAAAAGCACAAGTAGGTATATGCAAAAGTGTTGTTGAAAGCACGGACACTCATGAATGATGCATTTGTGTGATTCTTTGTTACAAAATCTGCAGGAAACCTCAAAGACAGTCCAGTGGTACTGTCCAAACACACAGAGGCTAGTTGCTGTCACCTCCAATTTAAGGAGCGATGACACCCAATCATGCGTTTGTGTATCTGCTCTTGCAATACCTTTTATGAGGAGCTATTGTCTTTTATGTTTTATTTTTATTATCCGTAACGGATGTTTGAAAATATGCCGCAGTTCAGACAACAACGTCAAACTGAGATCAAGATTTTCAGCACCTTGAAGAGAAACGGACAATAAACATCCTTTAATCTGATCTCGTGGTGCGATAATAAAGTCAGAGCAGGCTGCCTAATATTGGTTTCTGCAGGAGGGCAAGAGTGTGTGTGTGTGTGTGTGCGTGTGTGTGTGTAGGTGAAGCTTTGGCTGATGACAGTCAGCAGGACATCCAGCACCCCCCCCCTGAGCCCGACTCCATCAGAGAGAGAAGAGGAGACGAGCAGCAATGAGGACGATGGAGGGGGGTGAAAATGTGATTCTGTGACCGCGTGCGTGCTAGCGAGCGAATGAGACGGAGAAGTAGAGGAGAGAAAAAGTGTCGGTCATGATTCTCAAAACCATGAATGTGTGTAAAAAGATTGTGAATATGACATGTTACGTGTTTGAGTTAATCAGAATGAGTGTGTTTGCTCTCCACAAAGACACACACGTTCTCATCTGACCTCAATACATTTGTTTAGGTTTTGGCACAAATTGACTTGGTAAAATGAGTTTTTTTTGGGTTAAAATAACTTGGACAGTTATAACGTGGCCTTCAAGATCATTGTTGGGATTTGAGAACACAGTGACATTGCTACAACTAAGTCCGACGTGACAAGAAACACGAGCAGTAAGATGATCGAGACTTTATCCGGAGGTAAAACCTCAAAGTGAGTGCGCGTACGTGAAAGTGGAAGTGCGGTAGGTCAAAGTTGAATAAGCAGCTCATGCGGCGCTGACACGAGAGCGCGCTGTTCATTTCCCATTTTCCATTTTTCGACTGATGCCGTCATTTGCTGTCTCGAAGAAAATGAAGAGGAAAGAAAGGGTGATTGGGAAAATGGAGATGAAAATGGGAAAACGAAAGTTTAGAGATCTGTTTGTCCTCGGAAACGAATGCAATCCAATTGGAGTTGGCGCAGTAAGAACGAGCGCCACAGCAGGAATACTAATCGCACCGTCACCACGGGTCAGGGTGAAGTCAGGCTTTATAGTTCTTATTGTATTTTGGTAAACTGTCATGCAAAATCACTGACTTTTGAAAAACACATTCCCTTGAAATTCTCCACACAAAAGATGCCTCCAAACACTGTATTGGCAGAACAATGATCAAAACATTTTTAAAACGCGAGGAAGTTGAAACAGAATTGAATCGATATCTGGAGCTGTGATTTTCTCCTGTGAATGTTGTGGATGGAAAACGCTTCCAATGCAAAAACATGCCGATTCGAAGCAAATGTCCCCTTGAAAATGAATAATCACAGAGGGCAGGTCTGCCTTTTTAGATGTGCGACACTGCCATACATCACTGCAGCAATTAAAAGATGTTAATTAATGTAGGAGTCAACACGCCCTCCAGTTTCATCATCAGGGTCGTTAACCGGCCTCGCCCTGGCCAGTAAAAAGCAACACAATTGAATATTTATCCGTCTCGTCGCTGGGAATGCTGTTTCAGCGAGTGTTCGCGTGTGTGTGCGGGTTAGAGGGCGTAAAGGTCGGCCACCTTGCACTCGTTGCATCGTACACGGTCGCCCCCACCTGGAGCAGCAGATGGTGGGAGCTCGTAGTGACACCTGACGGAGGGGAAAGTGTGGTGGGAAGCTGCTAAATATTCATTTCACTGTCCGTCAGCTGCACACTTTTAAAATGTCAAATATCTATTTAACTCATTAACTGGTTCCACATGTTTCAGTCAAAACTATGACACAGAAATAGCAGCGTGTAAACATCCTGCGGGGAAGTTTAAAGGGTCAAGACATTCATGAAAACAGTGCAAATGATGCACAAGTTATGTTTTTTTACAGTCCACATAAATCTGCTGCATTTACCTTGCCTTTTAATAAAGTGTATTTCTTTGCAAATCACTATGATAATCACTCTTTCACTCAATATGCTTATGTGAATTCCATCATTGATTTGAAATAATAAAAAATAAAATAAAAAGATGAGATTCAAAGTTCTTGACCCTGGAAAGTTTTTGAGATAAAAACACGACGAACCAAAAGGTGCATTTAGTAGCTGCCCTCGAGCTTTTGATCAAATCACATGATCTTCATAAGAGGACGCACATAAGTGACGGGAGAACACTCTGAAACGACCGTCCTTCCTCAATGTTGTCAAGAAATATTAAATAATATAGTAAGTTATTGGTGAATAACCTTTAACAACGTATTGCACTTTATTGATGTACTTTATTGATGCCGTCTTTTTGTTTGCCTTTGTAGTCAGGGGGTCAGAGGCATGGAACAAAATCCATGCCTCTGACTAGTGATTAATGAGGGTCTTCTACTGCAGGAGACACGTGTGCTTTGTCTTGGTATCAGACAGGATACTGTACCCTGTGCATGATGAGCGCATCACAGCAGAATAGTTTGCTGCCAGCTAGTGGTCACACACTGCCACTACACTTTTCTTTTTTTTTTTTTTCTCCTAATACTTGTGTCCTTGTGAATTCCTCAATAGTGGTGTTCTGATTGCAAGGGTAAAAAGCACACGCGCACACACACACACACACACACACACAGTTAGAGTTTTAGAGCGTGCAAACACATTTGCATAACTTTCTTTAAACATTCACATAAGCAAATGTACGTTTGAGGGTCATGAGTTCAAATCGAGTTCGAGTTCAGATCATCAACATGCACACACACACACACACACGCACGCGCACACACACACACACACACACACACACACAGTCAAGGTCCAGCCTCCAGTCCTGCAGCCTGTCACAGATGTGCCTGAGCTGAGTGGCCGAGGGCTAAAAAAAAAAAAAACATTCAGTCGCTCATCTGGCTGAGCAGGAGGCCCTAAATGGGTCAGAAGCATCATAGACCTGAACACACACACACACACACACACACACACCGTGAAGTAACCATATTTTAGAATTCTTCGGTCATATTTCATGATTTTCTTTGAGATAACCTTGAAAAACATAATTTGTCAGTGTCATTTAAACAGTTAGAATTAGAAACTTCATTTTAACCGAATTGATGACATCATTCTCTCGTTATGTAATTTAAGGTCATAGTAAGTTATAATATGGTTGTGTGTGTGTGTGTGTGTATGTGTGTGTGTGGCTCCAGGCCCCTTTAAGCCTTGGCAGCGTCTGCCGACTCAACATGGCTCCCGGCGTTTTCACAGGAAGCAGCGGGGAAGAGAAGGCCGCTGTTTATCAGACTTCTCTTTTCATGGAAATCAAAACACTTCCACTAATGTAAATAAAAACATAGACATCTGTTTACATTTGGAATACACGTCTATTTAACCTTGACGTCAGAAGCTTTTACGACATTTGATCAATTATTGGAAGTGATCCCATTTCATGTAATATCAGTTTGACATAAACCTGCTTTTAGCCTTTTTTTTGTCATCCGGGATGTTATTTTGACCAACAGCTGTGATTGACATATTCGTCAATCGTTCTCGATGCTGCTTTAGCAGCGGCTTGGCATTCATCAATCAACAATTTGATACAGTTGATGTCGCTATATTCATTTAATTTCAGATTTGGGATGAGCAAACGTGTGCAGTGATTATTATACATTTATTCTCATGTGTTCACCTTCACATCCATGGAGACCGTAATGTCACTCAACATATTGCATTCTAATGTTACCATATGGAGCATGATCTCAGAGGAAATGCCATTCACATTTGTTTTTCTATGAATATAAATGTCAAATGTCATATAAATGAGTTTCAAATTCTGAGCTGGTGGGAAATTTGTGAAAGTTGCTGTTGCAAAAAAAAAATAACTTTGCATAACTTATTCCATCACCAAAAATACTTCAGTAAATAGGTATGGTAGCAATGTCCTAATTGAGCCATTAACAATCATTACTTATTTTACGGAAATACATAGAAAAGTCATAGAAAATGGACAAACATGAGGTGTTGGTCACTAAATGTCAATAAAATTAAAAAAAAGATGTTACCCTGGTCACTAAATGTTAATAAAATTAAAAAAAAGATGTTACCCTGGTCACTAAATGTTAATAAAATTAAAAAAAATAAAAAGATGTTACCCTGGTCACTAAATGTCAATAAAATTTTAAAAAAGATGTTACCCTGGTCACTAAATGTCAATAAAATTTAAAAAAAAGATGTTAACCTGGTCACTAAATGTCAATAAAATAAAAAAAAAAAAAGATGTTACCCTGGTCACTAAATGTCAATAAAATTAAAAATTAAAAAAAAGATGTTACTCTGGTCACTAAATGTCAATAAAATTTCAAAAAAAGATGTTAACCTGGTCACTAAATGTCAATAAAATTTAAAAAAAGATGTTACCCTGGTCACTAAATGTCAATAAAATAAAAACAAAGATGTTACCCTGGTCACTAAATGTCAATAAAATAAAAACAAAGATGTCACCCTGGACTATGATTATCACTATTACTGCTAATACAGAGTCGTTGAAAACACTATGGGGACAGTGACACTTGTTATGTAACTACGACGACCACGTCAGTGCGCCTCGTTCCTGCCTCCAGTCTGATCGCTGCCATATTTCATTTCAAGTGTTTGCGAGCTCTTGGACGCAGCCTGAGGCGCGTGCGGCTGTCTCTGGCAACATTCATACAGAAACAAGTTCAACCGGGTTTGCGTGTTAAAGCTGCAACATCTGGGCATCTCACGTGCTACATGTGAAATCTCAGTCTAACAACGCTTCTCCTATGGATTCTTGCTTCTTTATCAGCGAGCTCCCAAAGTTCTGTGATAAGAAGCACGGACGCCATAGTGGGAATAAATGAAGTGGATCCTCACTGTTGTTTCTGCTGAGACTCTCCCTGCTGTGATACAGTACATGGAAGTTGGAAGGATTAAGAGAAAGAGAAAAGCCTGAGCCAAGACATAATGCCTCCTGTGAAATCCTCCGCACCCTCTGCAGACGACTAATTTCCCTCTCTTCTTAAATCCACTCTGCCTCTATCTTTCTCTTCCTCTATCTCTCTTTCTCCCACGGCGGGTCCCTCTCTTCGCCTTCTTGTCTCCTTGTATCTCTCTGCGGCTGTGCTGCTCTTAATGTCAATGCTAAATCCTGTTGACATCATGTATGTGATGTTTGTGTTCCTGTGACTAAGCTGATCTCGCCGGCTGATTTCCTTCATTGCAGCTGTACGGCAAAATGTTCTGCTCAGTGAATAGACGGGAATTTGTCCTGTGAAATTGGTGCATAAAAACATACTGACACTAAGACATCTTTACATATCAGCACGTTTAATACAATTATTATTTTTAAAAACATGGCTTTTTGCTCCGTCAAAAGGCATCACATCCTGGAGCTGTTTAATGCTATGATTGAAACTGATATTTTCACATCATAAAGACTTTTTAGACTTGCAGAAAAAAAGAAAAGAAAAGAAAAATGACTAGATGCTGCTCCGGCAATGTGAGAAAAAGCAGATTTTCAGGAGTGTTAAGCCTCAACCTCATGTGCCTTCGTTCTCCTTCTCTCTTGGCAGCCAGTCTGCCGCCTGTTCGTATTGTTCTCCCCGTCCTTCGCCGCCGCCCTTCCCTCTCTCCTCTTGTTCACCTCTCCTTCATCCTCCCTCCTCTCCCGTCCTCTCCTTCGCTCTACAGCAACAATCATAATTGGTGCAGAGATGTACAATACAGTATTGACAGCTCACGCAGCAGCAACAATAATGCACATGCTGACGCACATTTTTCAAGGACAGCCGGGCCTCACGCACAGTCTGCCAGCACACAGGTTACTTATGACTGTATCCCTCTATTTAATATTCAATAAAGGGGCATAAAAAGGGCTTATACTTCATTAAGGTGCATAAAACAACTGAAGAAAAAGTCAAGCCATATTGATTTTCTTTCTTTAGAGGTTGACAGAGGTTGTGTAGAGAGTCCTTACATCACTTGTAATGTGAATTAGTTTTCTTGCTTTTACTCTCTCACTTCTTACTTTTGCAGAAAAACCTGGAACCTTTAAGGTTACTGGGAAAGCACAACCATAAGATTCAAATCACATGGGAGGCTCTCATTGCCTTTGAAGGATTATCCTGTATCTAAGGCGCTAACCTGACTAGCATGGTTTAGCGAACAGCTGTCCCACTTTCAAAGCCTCCTCGGTGAAACTCTTTCACTAATATGTCACACACTTGCTAAGACGTAGACCTAATCAGAGCATATTGAACTTATTCTAGAGTCATCATTTGGGGACAGTCACGTACCAAACATAAATACACATACCCATACACCCTTAATTACATGGGCATTGTAATGGAAATGACAACCAAAAAAGAAAAAGATGGTCATTTTACTTCCCAGTTGCCCCAGTCTTGATTAAAGGCAATCGTAACAACGTATGTCTCCGCGTACCGTAGGTCTCTATCATTAGTAATTCTGGTTGAAGAAGCACAATCATAATCACATCTGGTATTGACAGGGACTATGCTCCACTTGTATTATATTTCTAATCACATTTTTCTCTGTGTGTAAACACGGTGTAATCTGCATACACAGCACCGCAGCCTTGTACCTCTATTCTTCTTATCGCCCGACGTCGCTCTGTCCTCCTCCCCGTTTCTTGCCCTTCGTTCTTCCTGGCTGTCCTTTGAAGATGCTGACCTTCCTGTTTGAGACTGTCGAAGCAGCAACATCGTTCATTTCTCCTTCAGTCAATCTGCCTCTCCGTCATCTTGATCTTCTCTATCTGTCCTGTAGCTCAGCTCCCATGGTGTGAAGCCTTTTTCAACATCAGTATCTCTTTATTTATTATGGAGTAGTACCGTGCGTGTGTGTGTGTGTGTGTCTGTGTGTGTGTGTGTGTTAAGGCTTCAGTGTGCTTCAAATTAACTACTTTGTAATGAAACATGTTTAAAGGCAAGAATATGTAAATGGTGGTGTCATACAGCGCGGCAAGATGCAATGAATACTGAAAGAAAAAAAAAAAACAGAGAAAAAAAAAGGGTTCGATCGTCCGATTTACAGCTTCTGAAAATGACAAAAGTTGTCAGACATCTTTCATTGACTGCAAAGCAAATAACGTTTTTTCTTTCTCCTTTTTTTGTTCCCCTGTTGTAAAGAGATTCTTCCTCATTCACCACGTGTGTCCTCACTGAAGAAGAGTGCTGGGACAGTCCTCAGTGATACAAACACGTTATGAAAAAGTCTTACAGAGTACCATTACATTTTTACAAATTAAGAGGCTCTGCAAGTCTGTGTTTATTCGCTCAGCAGCGAACATTACCAGGCCTGGCTAACTACACCCCACGACCTACAATAATAACCTTGCATTATTTTTCAAAGGCAACAGTCATATCAATATCTAACAACTTCAAACCCCGCGACATAATGAACTGTAATGTTGAAAAACAGCTGTCTGGAACATCCACTGTGTGGGAGCCAAGATGCTATATATCAGAGTTTAGAGTAAGAACACAGCTTGGTTTGGGAAAATTTACGCCCCAGCGACTCCAGCCAAACGTGTCACTGGTTATACCTTATCATCAAATCCTTTTCTCTTGTACAAGTAAAGTAAAGTGTTTGAAAGTACGGACATTAAAGCATTCATTTAACCACTTGCTTTTTATTATGTTAGAATGTATAACATTTTAATACATTTTCTATTGAACCCTTAGAGACCCACATAGTCCCATATATGTCTTTTTTATAGTCTTTAGGGAGAAGGTCAAAGTATATGCCACATAGAAGTGGTGTACATCATCTGGAAACTGAGATTAATCTTCAAACTAGACCAATCAGAGCAGAGCTGGATGACACTGATGGGGGACAAAGCGTCCATAGAAAGGGCAAAACCGAAATACCAGCATCAAGATAAATATTATGCAGGTACATATTAAATCCAATGCATCAAAAATTCAGTCAAATCGCATTTCGGAACTCACAGACTTTTAGCATGTAGCATAGCATGTAGCATAGCATGTAGCATTAGCTACAGTAGCTGCCGAGAGTAGCGTTATAGCTCCAGCCGACAAAATCCACGGCCATCATGTGTAGTAACGAGAAGTGTAAATGAGTGTGTAAAACTTTATTAAAAATCCAAAATGACAGAGGAAGTAAATGTGTAAATCCTGGTAAAGTGCAGACAGTGTGTGCAGTTGTGTGACAGGAGTAGCAACAGTAACTAAGGAGGCAGGGCCTAGTGAACAGTCAACTCTCATTTAAAAATCTCTCAGAGACCAGCACCCTGCCCAGTAACAGTACTACACTATGTTTTTGACAAAAAAACAAAAGATTTTTACAATTCCCTCTATTATCTCTATCAGTTGCTCCCTACATCTTATTTCCAGCTGTCAGTCATGTCTAATAAACATAATTAATTTGTCTGTTAGTATTCAACTCATGTTTTTTCCTCGGTGTTTTGTTAGACATGTTCCCTCTCCCTTCCCGCTGCTCTTCTCTCTGCTCCAACTGCTCCTCATCAGCCTCCTCTTGTCCTCGCATCACCCCTTCTTTTATTTGCTCGTCTTTTCCTAATTCCATTTCCTCCCTCCCTCTCTCCTTCCTTCCCATGTATGTTCTTCCTCTGTCTTCCTCCATCCCTTTTTGTTGTTTACCTTCCTCTCTTTCCTCTACCTCCTCCTACTCTCTCTTAATTCTTTACTTTCATCTTTGTTTTCCATCGTCTTCTCCTCCCTTTTCTTCCCCCTCTCTTTCCCTAATACCATCACCACCTCGTTCGCTCACTGTCAGACCTCTCTTCTGATTTTATAATCTCTGCCTCGCTGCTTCCTTCCTTCCCTCCATCCTTCACCTCTTCCACCCCGTGTTATTTTCCCACAGGAATTTCTCTGAAATCACCGTTGTCACAGCAACCAGATAATGACTTTGAAAGTATTCAAAACAAGCTTTCACAGAAGAAAAGGTGGTGCTTTCCAAGCAGGGTTACTACTGTTCTCCAACACATATTGTGCATGCAGCACCAGACACAAGAGTTTTCTTTTTTTTTTTTTTTTTTTATATTTGCATATAAAACAACTTCAACTCCTGAGAAAAATATCTAGCTGCTCGATGTTACACATTCTTTAGTCTGTCTGCTGTCTGGTGCTGGGCAGGTAGCATACAGTAGATTTATCCAAGCTAAAAGAAACTGAACGGTTAATGGGTTAATAAGAGCGCCGAGACTGAATTCTACAGTAAATGTGCTGTAAAAACACAAACAATTTGCGTAAACAGGCTGAAAAGCCAGTGCTGCAGAGGCTAATGATATATTTGGTTTGCATCACATAGTCATTTGATTAAATATAAATATAATACAAACTGATTATGGGAGCTTTAAAGTTCTACAGCAGCCATTTTGCATGGACATTCTGAAAGAGGCAGAAAGGCTAGTGGCTACACCAACGGGGAGTTTTTTGTTTTGTTGGGGTGGCTGTTGAAAACCTCACAGTATTTCTTTCTGTATTATAATATACAATCTGTAGCTAACTATGCTTAGTTCTTATTAGGATCTAACCGGGGGTGCACGTTAAAGCCTCGTGCAGGCGCTCAGGCACATGCACACGACACCAATACTGTACACATGACGAGCAGTACTGTATGCACACAGGCAGATTACACACGTGCATGAACGCATGCAAACACAAACAGACTTGAGTCATTTGACATTTACACAGCTCATAATATTATCGTGAAATGATGATGCTCCTGTAACATCTTTGTTGTGGATGTTTGTGTGTACAGGTGTTTGGATGGAGCTTAGAGTGACATTTGCATCTACCGTATGTACCCAGGCCCCAAACAGCAGAGCAAATGGCACAGAAGTGTCAACGATGCCGCACTCGTGTGTAGATACAGCTCCGCAGTCCTTCTGCAAATGATCCCATGCTCTTTCTATCTTTCTTCTGTGCATATTTTAAAAAATGCTCATCAGATTTGTACTTTGAAAAGTGTATTCCAAAAGACAGTTCAGGCAACATCATGTAACATGAAATGTGTGTATGAATATAAAATTGAGGGAGGCAAACAAAGTATTGAATAAACAGACGGAAAACAAGACAAGACATGAAACAGATTGCAGAATAAAGCAAGAAGATAACAAGTGAGAGGAAAGCGTCATTGCATGGTGGAATCATTTGAATCCATCATTATGACTGCATACAAACAGAACATATTGTAAATACATCATATAAATAAAACTAACTAATGCTTTTCTGGTGGCAAATACAAGCTATTTTCAACAGAGAAATAAAACCCGCTTAAACACACAGTACTGTACCACACCAGTAAACTGCAGGCAACGGAGCGAACCATCCCTCATTACCACACCACCAGTGTCTGCAGTCCATTGATGTAGAAATCCCTCCTTTCTGTGCTGCTGCTCACATGTGTAGATCAATGTACAGCTGGCTATATATAGCACTGCTAGTGTATTGGATTTCCCTGGCAGCGAGCTAAAAATAGAGTGAGGGGCGAGGAAAAAGGGGGCGAGAGAGACCCCAAAGGAATAAGACGAACACAGAAGGATAAAGGAGGAGGAGGAGGATCTATGTGGACTTGCTGAACTTGCAGCTTTTCTTTTACCTTTTTATGCAGAGTCTTGCTGTTGATTCTGATCACACAGTATTCTTCTAAGGGAAATAACAATGTACAATAAGCCTGTTTTTATTAGCTCACCATCACAGGAGTTTCTCGCCTTTCTGTCATTGATGTTTTTACGTCCAAACAACACAATTCTTAAGGACAGTGGTGTGTGACGGGGCTGTGAAACGCTGGACATTACATTTGTGGATCAGTGCCCACTTATCCCTTTAGCATCTTGGTGCTGAGGGAGTTTTACTTCAGTTATCCCACAGTGGAGCTCTTAAAGGATGCCTCAGGCAGAAGTAGTAGGTTTCCTCGTCCATTGGGAGGTTTTTACGAGCTGTGCTAAGCAGAAGCTTGTGTTCAGCGCTGATCAAGTAGCTGCTGCTGTAGCTGAGGCTGCCAGCTTCGTGTTATCCATCTGGCTGATTGGGATTCAGGAGAGGTGGTAGTTACCCTTATATAATTTCTATTGTGCTCAGGGTTGATTTGGAAATAGGTGCTGAGATTATGGCTGTTACTAATTCGTTTCCTTCTAGTTTTGCATGTGTAGATTATTTTCTTGACATTTTTAGACCAAAAAATGTCAGAAAATAGTGGAACTTTCCTATTACAATCTTACAGAGCCCAAATTGACATTTACAAAGGTATAAAATAGAGATGGATCGGCCACCGGTCAAAACCGGCCAGTTGTTAGATGACCGGTAAGCGATCAGTCTCATACATCCTGTTTTTGCCATTCAAATCTTCACACACGTGACGCATTATGGTTTTACGTTGCACACACAGTAATGTCAGTACAGCAACACACCCACAGCATGTGATCGGTGTGGAAGTTAAAGACATAAAGCTCACAATTTGTAGCACCTGCAAGTCCAAAGTAAGCCATGGAGGAACAATCTTAAAACAAAGTTTTGACAACAAGAAAGTCCTATAACTTGGTGCAGTGTTGGAGAAGATGTAAGTTATTTAATAATCAATGTTTTATTATGAAAATACGATTGAAGTTCTTTTTTCCATGAAAGAAAATAATACAAATGTGTGTATGCTGTCAATTATAGTTCTTAAGAACCAGAAACATCAGGTCAGACTTAAAAAAAACTGAATCGGTGAAGACATTTGCAATCGGTAAATCTCTAATAAAAACAGATAAAAGTAGCATATTTGAGAAGTTGTTTTTTGTCGGCCTCAATGGAAAAGCCATCCTTAGATACTCTTATACTGATCCTTTGTACAGACTTCTTTTGTAATCAAGAGAGAGAAGTACAAAGATGAAGAATAAATGCCTGATGGGAAAGACTTACAAGGAGTGTTCATGTCATCAACACAGTTGTAGGTTAAATGAAGACTAAAAATACTTTGCATTGAACAACGCAACATCAATTACATTTGGGTTTAACATGCACTTCTGTATTATTAGGTTCCAAGTCGGATATATCGGAGCTTTCCGAATGTTTACCAGTCAGAATTGTTGACATGCTATTTAGAAATCAGAAACTTGGAATTCCTATTACTCTGATGTGACACGAACATGCCATGAGATGTAGCCCATAGTAAATAAATAGAGACACAAAACCTTTGCCTATCTTAACTATTTTATTTACAAAATACAGCTTTAAACTGTAAAAAGAGAAGAAATGTGGAAAACAAGTGTAGGTGAGTCGATGTGTAAGAAATGTGTTGTGTGGATATAAGTGGGAAAAAAATCATCAAGTGACCAAATTCTGTTCATGGAGGTAGCCTCTCCAAGGAGCATGAAGTGGCAGTTTGTATAGTGGTTGAGGAGCACTGGGACCAGATGCTGCCAGTTGCACTGAATGGACAATCAGACCCACCAATTATCTACCAGACAGAAAGGCCAAAAACAAATAGGTACACTCAAGCAGACCAGAGGCAGACATACAGTATATATGTTACTATTGGTCTGAACGTGAAACGTCATTTTCTGGATGTCTAGATTAAACACTGGAGCTGTTTGAACAGCATTTCAAGTATTTAATCTCCATTCCAAGCAAGATTTTACCTCTTGAAATATAGTCATTGGAATGCTGTAAAAAACATTCATAAATTCAACCCAGGTTTACAGTAATTGAAACATCTTTTTTCCCTGAAAATCACCAAATTAGTGTTAGAGGTAACATATTCAACAGATATTTAAAAAAAACTGTGAAAACAATCTAAAATAAATAGTCAAAGTATACTTTATAAAAACATTTATTTTCAGCTAATCGATTTGGTCGTCAGTATTTGGCCAATTAATGTTTTAAACCACTGTGGGTAGAAATGTTTTGCTAGAAAACAGTTAACTTAATACACTGACATGTTTGTTACCTTCCTCATGTTATAGATCTGATATTACGAGGAATTAATCAATAAACATATTAATTGTGGATGTATTAAGACCAGAGGGAATCTTAAAATGACCAGTTTCCTTCCCTGAACTCTTACCTTTATATAATGATTGATTATCTTGTCTTTTAAAATAGACTGCTGCCTCTCTGCAGGGATATTAGTGTTGATTCAGGGATATTTTGCATTGCTCTTAACAGAACCCTTTTTGTTTACTGTACAAACCTGAGGAAAGCAAAAGGAAGTGTTTTACACTTGGGTCTTTCCTCCAGTGTCGAAACAGAAAAGAAGTCTGAAGGTGTGTCCAGACCAAATGTGAAGCAAACTATTGCGTCGCATTACTCTGGAATGCTGGAATGTTTTTGGAGTATTTTGCAAATCGCCCTTAACAGCCAATGTGAGTTCTCCTTCCTGAAAGGAAGAGGGGCTTATTCTTTTATTATTATGTATATACCTCACAATGGCTAAAGTGTGAACATTTCTATACAGATATGTTGGATATGGAGTTGTGAAACTGTACGATAGCAGTAAAGTTTGATGGATGCACCAGTAGTTATTTTTTCCCTGATCTGTGCAGCAGCAGAAGGCAATTTGACTCAGGACCAGTTGGCCTGGCTCGGGAATAACCAGTTAAATAGGCCATGTGCTCCCTCGCTATTACCATGTTTGTGATTATGAGTCACACATTACTCCATAAATGGCAGGAAGTTCCTTAACCCTCTGCTGTTCTGGGCCTCATTAGAAGTGTTTTCACTGGAAAGCCAAGTTTCACTTGATAATCAACTCTGTTTGAGCTTTCCACCATGGAAACACAAAAACAA
>CALSBV010011203.1:462457-469957 GCA_943590825.1 Bovichtus diacanthus | reverse complement strand
AGGTCTTTCCCCTGTAAGATCCCTTTCCTTTTCTTCTCCCTTGTTCTTCTCCCACTGCATCTCTGCTTATCTCTCCCTCTATTCTACCTACCTCCCCTCAGTACATTAACAGACAGTCTCTTGCAGGCCTTCCCTCGTTTTCTCCACTGTGTGTGTGTGTTCGTGTGTGTGCGTGTGTGTTTTCTTACACGCCGCATAAGCTAATTATCTTTATCAGTCCAGCAGTCGTTCTACAGACTACAGGACGAGGGTTTGTTTCCCAAAGCTTTCATCGTCTTAAGAACCGCTTTGAGAAATGAGAGTCTTCTTGCGGCTCCCAGAGATGTGAACGTGGTTCAGCGTCGACGCGAGGAATGTCGCGTCTGGAGAATTTCGTTGCTATTTTAAACCATAATTTGTTTTGGGCCTTTTTAGAAGCAAATCTTTTGCTCTAGCTTGTCCCTTTTCTCCTCTGTGTCCAGCCTTTCTTTCCTCATTCCTTCCTAACTCCATTCTTACTTTCTATAATCCCTTTGACCGCTTCTTCTGTCTCACAGCGTTCACTGTTTCCCTTCCTTCTGTCCTTATTCCCCTTAACAAATGAATCTGGACTTCTTTCATCCCATAGACGTGCCTGACCTTCTAAACCCCTCACTATCGCTTCTTTTGTATCCCTCTTTCCCTCTTTATTTATTCCCTCTGTCCTTCTTTTCATCCTCCTCCTCTTGCTTGATTCCTCTCCTCTTTTCATCTTGTCTTCGGTTCTTCCCATCTTTAAATATCCCTCTCTTTTCCTGCCAGTTGGCACAAGCCTCCCACTGCTGACAGAGGGACATATTGCCTTCTCAACAGAAAACAACCCCCCCGCACTCCCCCCCAATGCTAGCAAGCTAACCTGGGAACGCCATCTGTGGAGTCACGCCCGGCACCATGGGACGTGTAGTTTTATGCTGCTCAGCAGTTGCTCTGCCCTGCTTCATATTGACCCGTCGTTGCTGCAGAGTCTTTCATCTCCGTTTCATCTGATTCTTTTTTATACGCCACTTCTTCACTTGAGAGCCAAATTACAATCCTCTCAGGGTGCCTGCTTGAGCTAGAAGTTTCCTAGAAGTCACAAGAGATGTATTTAAATAGTGATTTGTATTGGTGTCAGTGTTTTTGATGTAGGAAAACAGTAGTACTGAGAAACACTGAGGTGTTTTATTCCAAATTCACTGAGCACAACTCCGAGCACAAACTTATGAGAATTTTAAAATATTAATTAAATTCATTCATTTAAATGTTCAGTTATACTTTTGTAAATATCCCAAAGTGGTCTACATGTTGTTTTAAAGCTTTCTCTGCATTGCCAGCAATACTAAATTCCTTTTTAAGTTATTTAGCTTTCATCTTAAAAACATTTACATTTAAATGTATTCAGTCTAAAAGTTAATCACAACTAGCTTTAAAAAAAAAAAAAAAAAAAAAAAAAAAAGCCATGCATAGTAGAATGTCTTCAAGCTAATTTTCACATATTTTTTTAGCAGACTTTATCACTGAAATGAAAGTTACAGCCAGTGGTTCCACATAACTTTACACTTTTTCACATCTGAGCCCGACCAACTTCAAACCAGGGAGAAAAACTGTTCTGGCTTCAGCAGAAAATTGTGTTAAAGGACTTCATCACTCATAGTAAGAAGCTGATCGAGGAAACAAGTTTGGCGAGTCTTTAAAGTTTAAACGTTTTTCTTTGACAGGCTGAGAAGTAAAAGTTATACAGTGATATTATCTTATAATGACACATTCATCACTTTTTCATGTGTCCAAATTCTCTATATCCTATATTAATCCCTGATTGTTGCTCAATTTTGTATCTGATAACCAATTTAATTCAGTCCACCATGTTTTTGTGTCACAGAAAAGGCTTGAATCGTGTCTTTATTCATTAAGTGAGACGCACAATTCGCCATACGATAATCACTAATAAAGAGGCTTGTTGATAGTAGATAAAAAACATCTCTCACACTGTACAGCACAATGGGTTCTTTATTAAGTAAATGGCCTATTTCCGGAAATTAATTCATATGTACAAAGCTCCTAATTAAGGGAACTTATTAGCACTCCTACACTGACAACCCCGCTTTAATGCCTTAATTAGCAACGCACACTCATTCATTAAGTTGGACTTCATTGAGAATGCTTCTAATCCTCCAATAAAATTAAACAGAATTAATAACGAATCCAAATAAAAATGTAAAATGTGGTGAGGACTCTTATGTTGAGCCTGTTGCCTTGTAATGAAGACGCAAACCAGTGGATTAAATTTAACCCTAACAGCAATGTTATTTTTTTTACGTTTGGAAACTATCCTGCAGCGGACTGACTAAGAATACTTCAGGTCTGGGATTATAGTTTTTATAGCAAACAACATAGAGTTGCCGTTATACAACACAATGACAGGCAGCTGCAGGAATAAAGACGGATCCAATGGAACCAGACGGAACCAGTAAGTGCTTATACGTCTAAGTGAGAAGTATAAGCGGTGTCTTCTCCAGGGCATGCAGCACTGCAGCGGACCACGACCTCTGACCTCTGACCTCCCCCTTCCCTTCCCTCCTGAAGGGAGACTTGCCATCAGGAGAAAAGCCTATATGTGTGAAATACCAGATGTGTGTTTCTAAAGATACGTGGTTTGGATTGAAAAGTGCGTAGTGGACAGGGAACCAATGTATACTATTTTTACCTTTTTTAAAAAACAACAACATTGACAGTTGGCCGGAGACGGGACGCTAACAGCAGTCTCCCGTATTAAAGTCAGCAGCTTTGTTGACCGAACGATCCACCTCAACATCAGCCCGGCGAGGTTTTGTGGTGCTGTGTCAACATCATGCTACCTCCTGCGCGTATTCTCAGTCAACAGTCAGTATTCACACAGGTAGAAAAGGTCTTTGTCAGGTGAAAGTAAACAGTTCTTTTAACTGTACGAACAAACGAGGACAGTTTCTACACCACACAGAAACTGGGTCAAGGAAACCATTTTTGAGAGATGATATTTTTCCATTTTTCAAATAGTGATCACCAGTTTTAAATAAAAACACGCTTATGTGCAAAAATAAAAAATAAAAAGCCTGAAGAAAAGGGCATGTCTGGCCCTGGTAGAAAGAAAGAAAGAAGAGAAAATGAATGAGTGACAGAGAGAGAGAGTGTGTTATGACAGGAGAGGTTGGGTGTAGTGAGGATTTCAGCACCACAGTGGTGGACAGCTCCCCCCCTGCTGCTCACTGCTGGAGTCTCCTGAAAATGTTTCTCCATTTGTGTTATTTATGTCAAGGTGGATATACAGAATGTACACAGGGAAGAAAACAGCATTATAAGACATCTGGCATATTAGATCAAACTAAAAGTTGCTGTTTTTATTACACTAAATAACCATGTTCTACCAATTAAAAATATTTGTATCACAAAAATGAATTGGAAACAAATTCAAATTTTTAAATGTTTTCTTTATAAAGAATATTCTAATTGATATATCTAAAGTCTATTGTAATACCTTCAAATATCCTTCAATCAGTCCTTTATCTTGCTTCTTCCTTCACCCCTACTCCTCCCTACATCTCCTCACCCGCCCTTCCTTCGTTCCTCTCCTCCTCTTTTCCTATTTCCCGTCTTCTACCTTCTTCCCCTCTTCCTTCATCATTTCTTCTCTCACCTATTTTCACCCTACTTTTTCCATTTCCCCTTCTCTCCTAAATCCTTCCTCACAAGCATCCACCTTCTCTCCTCCTCTACTTTCTCTCCCCACCTTCCCTCACTCCTTATTCCCCACATCATTACCTCTGACTGTTTGTTCCTAAGCACCACTGCTCCATTCATCTGTAATTCATTACATCGCCTCTGCTCCTGGATTCTCCCAGCACACAGAGTTAGTTAGCGGCTGGTGCGACCTGGGAATTGTGGTTTTAGTCTCAGGGCTTAAACTACAAAGACAACCTCATCCCTGCCCATTTGTTGTCAGCTATCTCAGCAAACACAGGCATGGTTGTGTGTGTGTGTGTGTGTGTGTGTGTGTGTGTGTGTGTGCAAGCTCTAAAAAATTTGGTGCACTGACCCATCACAGCTGTTCTTGTCCTCCAAACCCACATTTTCTTCAGGCTTCCATCTCTCTGAAGCTTTAAAGCCACAGTTCAAGAAAAAAAACATGAGTATTAATATGACTCACACTTTACTGAGCAATGTTCGCTGTATCGTTAAGCATCGTTAAAGTTTGTTTTTAACTAAGGTTTAAGTTTGAGATTATTGTTTGACGTTTTGTAGATGCACGTTTGTTTGTCTACACTCCTTCGGTTTATGATTAATTGTTTTCTTTCTTCTTTTTTCTTCATTTTCTTCCAGTTTTTCATTTTGTTTGTTAGTTTGGAATTATTGTTTCAGATTTTCCTTTTCCTTTTTTTTTAAAAAGATGTGTTACCCATCCGAAGCCCAACATGTACAACGACACGCTTCGTTTTGAGGTTGAAAACTCCTTTTTTTTCCCTCAATGTCACTGCTTCTGTAATTACTTCTCTTTGTCTTTGTAGGGCAGCACAGTATTTGTGCATTTCAGAGACATAATGAACAACTGCATCCCAAAATATTCATTCAATTCAAACAAAACGACCACATCAGTAGTGCTCTGCAGTAAGTCTGAAAGTGTTTCTACTATGTATGTTTTAGTGAAGACAGGCAGTGTGAAAGCCCACGGGGCGAGACAGTTATCTGAGTCCTGCAGGTACTCAGCTCTGTCTCCTCTGCTCTAAGTGGAGGGTGGATTTGTGTGTTTTGACTCAGCAGCTGTGAGCGTCTGACTGCCTCTCATGTTGAGCCTGACATTTGCAGCACTAAGACTTGGTGCTTATTTACACGAGCCGAGCGCAAATCACCTTTGTCTTATTCGGAAGATGTGACATTTCTCGAACTATCGGGAAAATCGTCTTTTCAGTGACGTCCTTCGTGTTTGACTTTGCGGACAGGAGAAAGTGGCGGCACGCTTTCCTCCGTCGTTCTAAACTCTTCCTGCAGGTCAACTTATACAGCTCTGTATGCTCTGCTGCCGCTCTGATGTATTGTGTTGAGTTGTAGGGCCTGCTTTCAAATGCAAAAAAAAAAGTTACACTGTCTGTGTCCCACCACAAACACAAACACCCTTCTTATGACATTAAATATTTATAACTTATCCGCGAGCAAGTATTGAGACTTTTACATGGTCCTTGGTTTGAGGTCATAACAGAATGTGCAACTATTTCTCAGTTTGCTCAACACAGCTATCAAACACGACGTGCAACAGAAAGAAAGTTCATGCTTCCTGAAACAAAGACAAGTATGGTACAGAAAACAGACACAGTCAGGTGGAATCCATTACCGTTGCATATTGTTCAAGAGAATATTCAAGTGTGTGTGTGTGTGTGTGTGTGTAACTATAAATGATGATGAGAAACTAAATGTAAACAGTCGAAAGTAGAAATCCTCCTTGGCAGAGAGTTTTATTTTAATACCGTGTTTTCTTGGAATCATGTGTCTGGATGGATGAATATGCAATTCAAGGTCATTCAGACGAGTTTATGTTTATTTATTTGAATGATAAAGAAAAAAGCATTTGTAATGTTTGTGTTTGGCTTAATGATGGTTGAAAGGATGATCATTTTGACTTGTGTCATGTGGCCATAGTGTGTATATGTATATATATATGTATATATATATATATATATATATATATATGTGTGAAATCCCAGGATGAAAAGCCAATTCTCATGCCAGTGCTAATGGAAACCCCACTAAATAAATAAAGTGAAAGTCAGGGATCAGACATCCTCTTCCACGTGCGTTTGCACATGCATGCTTCTCTTCATGTGATTTGTTTGCCTAAACGGTCATGTGCACACGCACGCACGTGAGCACCTGACGTGTCTGCCGTTATCTCTGGAGTTTCTTTTTTTCATTGGATGGGTTCACCTGGGGCGAGGGGTGTTTTACCATATCAAATGTTTGTACGTTGTGACTCATGTCTGAGTGAGCGAATCCTCTCGGAGAACGCTGAATCTCCTCTGCAGCGTCTCGCTTGAGTGATGAGGTCACTCCTCGCTCTCTTCCTGCCTGACAGCGACTTTCTTTTTTGCTTCTTATCTGTTTCGCTTCTGATCTTGTCTGCCGAGTTCATTTTGTTCTCGGCTGTTCTCTTATCGGCTTTGCTCCTCTTCTTTCTCGGCCTCATGAACAGCATTTTACAAATTACTGAACCTCCTTCAACTTCCTGTTTTCAATGTCAGTTATTTGTATTAAAACATGAGCAATTTCTTAACCGTTTTTAAATCGGTAAAAGAAAAAGAAAAGTTGCCAACCATCCTCCTGTATGTAGGCCATATACATCTGCTTTACATATTCATCTTTATCTTTTTTAAGCTAAACGCTTCCCATCCTGGACAAATTTGCAACTGAAATGCGATGACGTCACACAATAAAGTCAAAGGAGAATAGAACACTTCCATAATTTGTGTTTTCTCATTTATGTTCAATGTAATGTTGATATAATAGAATAATGAAGTGTATTTTTATAGCAAAATTCACCTTTAGACAAGTTAGAAGGTAAAACACATTAAGAGAAAGCAACGTAAAGATTTTGTTCAAAAGTTTCTACGGATGTAAAGTCGCATAAAACCTTAAAAACTTTCCTTCAAACCTTAAGAAAAAGTCTAAAATTTCAGCTTGGAGTTTCATGAAAAGACGCTCGGCTTGTTTAGCACATCATCAGGAATGTGTGTAGGTCAGCTATTCTACATACGCTGCCTCCAAATTAACAACACAAAACACAGCTCAGGCAAATAATGTGGACAACATATCGACACTTTTCCTTTTCTTACATTATGCGCTCGAAATGTACGTGTCAGTATTTCCATAAGTCGTGTCGGCTCACAGCACTGCAGACAATTTGTATCTTATAAATGTTTTATATTAACTTTATGTGGCTGTGGCTGCAGGTGGACTGCATGTGGCTGTAAACAGGCCCAACGTGGTATTTGACTTTGACTGTTTGGTATGTTATGTTCATGTGAAAATATTTTTTGATTTGATAATAATTTACAAATAGGTGGTCTGAGGATTTTTGGTGGACCCTGCTTGTTTTTGTTCAGTCCAGCGTTGTGTTTTTGGGGGTCTGTGTTTACAGCTTTGCATTAGCAGTCCATGATGTTTTACGCCTTTTTCACTTTCACAGGCCACAGCAGGGTGAATGTGACCTCCATTTTGACTCGATGGAGGAGACTTTGTGTGTGTGTGTGTGTGTGTGTGAGAGAGAGTGAGAGATAGAGTGAGAGAGAGAGTGAGAGTGATTGGGGCTGTTTCTCAGTGTGTCAACAGCTAAAAATGATGCATGGCAGAGGCAGCGTTTCTGCCACCTAGTGAGTGTCAAACTGCACTGCATGTTACCTGGAAGCCTGACAAAGCTGCTCAGTGCCTGCTGGAGACCAGAGAGCTCAGTATATGATCACCAGACACTCAGTATATGATCAC
>CALSBV010011203.1:446214-457348 GCA_943590825.1 Bovichtus diacanthus | reverse complement strand
CAGTCCAATAAGGTAACCCCCATGCAGTGGTTCAGTCCAATAAGGTAGCTCCCATGCAGTGGTTCAGTCCAATAAGGTAGCTCCCATGCAGTGGTTCAGTCCAATAAGGTAATCCCCATGCAGTGGTTCAGTCCAATAAGGTAACACCCATGCAGTGGTTCAGTCCAATAAGGTAACCCCCATGCAGTGGTTCAGTCCAATTAGGTTGGGGCCAGGTGGGTTATATGAAGCCACTTAGGACTTGACTGTGGGAGAGCAGCTTGCTGTGAGATTTCAGCATTTTTTTTTTAAAGCTTATTTGCAGTTTGTTAATGCTCTCTGGACTTTTGTTCTCCTCTGCTTCATTGTGATTTTTTTTTTGGTGACTAAAACCACTGCCTTCTTTCTTCTACTCACCTTCACTCCATACAGCCACACTAAAATATGTTATTTATGTGGAGTTACTACCAGTAATGTTACAATGGTTATGATTTGCCAGGAAAACACTCAGGAAGTTTCCGCATCTCAAAATTCTTGTTCTTTTTAAATTAAATGCCCTTGACCTTCAAACTGCAAAACATACCAGAACTTCTTTGTAGGTTTATGGCTAGAATAATAAGACAAGGATAGGTCAATGTCTTTACCCAAGCACGCTATAAAACTACCATTTACTGCTAGATAATATTTTATGTTCTGCGTCACGATGTGGCGTACAAACCAAACATGTTGCAGCTGATGTGACTTTAAAGCTGCACTCATCAATATGTTCATGTTAACAATTGATCAAATGAGTAATATGCGTCATGTGAAAAGTGTTTAGTGATCAACCAACAGAGATCATCTGACTCTCGTCAGTTCCCCTTAGCTCTACGGAGCGTTTTAGGGTCTTTCAGATTATTGCTTTGGTTTTAGAGCGGGCAACTTTACAGTTTCGACTTGAAGTCTCAGGCGTCTTTGAGCAGAAAAGCTCTAAAAATGACACTAAGTGAGTGACTTGCTGGTTAACACAGGGGAACATTTAACAGCCAAACATTTCTCTCAGGAGTTGGTGGATACCAAAACTGAGCTAAAAGACGAGTGAACATTGGACTTAAATTCATAGGTTGACTATAAGCAGGATACATTAATGATAATGTTGCTCCATGTCTGCTGGATGTGCACATAGGCAGCTGTTTCCTAAAACACTTGATCATTTGTCAGTGTTGTGTTTAGAGCTTGTTCCACTGCCCCCAAGTGACCAAAACTCTGAAGTTTGGAGAAGAAACCAAACCATCTAATATGTACAATAAGTTATTTGTGTACAAAGTAACTACAAATGTCAAAAGGTTGAAACTGCCACATTTGGAATTACCAGGCAATGATTTTACTGTAGCAGTGAAAGACGACTTCCTGTGGTAAACACTGTACTCGGGCTTGTGTTCTACCACAAACACAAAATATCCATCTTGATGCCTTTTTAATAATTAAAAGAAATGAAAAGAAAGGTGTCTTACTCGTTCCTTGGTTGGCTGGTTTCACTGCACTGTTTTAACGCAAGTTTTTTTTTTTAATATGTTTGCTGCGTTCTAGATCGACTGTTACAAAGTTGACTCTTAAAAGGGGGAAGAAAGAAATCTTCCCATGAACCCGTTAAAACACATGCCTTCTCTTATCCTCTCCCACAATCCTCCAGAAATGGTCCGAACTGCCACTCCCTTCCCCATGGTCTCCCTGCTCTTCGTCTTCACCGCCTTCGTCATCAGCAACATTGGACACATCCGACCGCAGCGCACCATCCTCGCCTTTGTTTCCGGAATATTCTTCATACTCTCAGGTAATGTGCACACGGATGGAACATGTACAAACAAAGGTTGAAGTCATAAAAGACCTCCTCCGCCCATGCACAGTGGGTCTTGTTCATACAGTGGATTTGTTCTCTGTTCATACAGACTTATTCTAGAGCAAGGAAACACTCACAGAACACAAATGTTATACTCTGGTGGAACAACTACTCTAGGCTTTTCTTGTCACGGTTTGTTTCAATATTTTCCAATTATTCTGCTGTGTCTCGTACTCATTGCAAAGCAGCCTGGGAGACAAACCTCAGTAACACAGCGGTCGTAGACTCGGTGGATGGAAGCTCTGTGGAGAACAAACACATTTTCTAGGAATACAAAATGTGACTTGCTCAGTGGATTTATGCCAAAAGTAAAATCAAGTGAGCTCCATCCAACTAATGGAACAGATGCACCTCCTGTGAGGAATATATTTCTGTCTTTTGGCAAATCTTCCACCAGCTGTTCTCAAAGTTTTATGATCAAGTGATTAAACTCTTTTCTTACCTCGCTTTAAATTGCAGGCTTTACAGTTTGGCATTAAATCTTGTCCCATTACTACAGATAATAAGGCTTTAGGAATAGCATTGTATCAGAGATTTAAGAATGGCTGAGGTAGCAGTTTTACTTTACTACTTTTTGACCGTCCTGCCCTCCAGCAGTGTGTTGTTACAAAGGTATTTTCTTTTACACTCTGCAAACAGCTTTTTTTTTTTTTTTTGCTGTTTGTCCTTGAAGAACAGATACTTTTGTTCAAATACAAACATTACAGCCACACACGTTATACTACCACAATAAATAGTATGTGTGCAAAGATGAGTTTGTAGCACCTTGTAAAGACGTATAGTAATCCTACTGTAATGCAATAAAATGTCATTTAATCAGTGCAAAGTGCGAAAAAAGGAGGTTTGTGGTACAAACACTGTCATTTAACCTGCACATAAAAAAGGTGGACCATTTATAGTTGAAACAAATATTCTTTCGGGGAACAATATTGTAGTGTGCAGGTATTTTTTTGTTGACACTCATCACCTGCAAAGAATGAATGGATGTTCTAACTCGAAGCATGAAATGGTTGACTTTTTCTTTGTATTTCCCTAACCAAATTGTGATAGGTCAGTTTGTGGGATGCAGATCAAACTGCTCTGTGCTTCGTGCATCCATCCATCCCAATCTCCTCTTCATCACTTCTTTGCAATATAGGGAGTTACAGGGAGTTCACAAAAAAAAAAACCCTGCAGGCAGTATGTTTAAAATCTAATTAATATATAAATGTATATTTTGTAGGAGTATTGCTGCAGGATCTTTGAGAAAACCACAGGATTGTTGCTCATCAAGATTGTAGAAACAGGCCGAAGTATGATATAAGACTTGTGTGAAAGTGTCAAACTCACCTGTCGGATTAAATACGACGTTAAAAAGCAGCAGGCAGGGAAGAGAAGCTGGCTTGTTAAAAGTCAAAATTCTTCAAGGTTAATGAAAAAGAAAGACAGCTCTGTGAATGGAAGACTCAGTCTGCAGCTCTCATTTCCTTTTCCCAGCTGACAGCTTGTCAGACCTTACCTTGTTCTTGCTGCTGGCTGAACAGTGAATGGGATTTAATTCCAAATAATTGCTCTCTGCCGAGGAAGCTGCAGGGCAACAGTGATTTGATGTTTCGCTGCGGGCTTTTAGTAAAAAGTTAAAACTTAAACCAAAAAGTCTGGAATGCGACTTTGTTGTAATTTGACATTTCAGTCAGACAGTTGGTAATGAGCAGGTCGGCTTCCTTCAGGACGACACCTCTTTGGTCTGAGACAGAAATCTCACTTAATCTCTCTGCAGCAGGTGGACTGGACACCAACCTTTAGTGCAGTCGAACTCTATTCCAGCCACGTAGCTGAAAGCCTCAAGTGCTGAGTGCAAACTAACTGGGAGGAATGTTTGATCACACGTATTCCTTTTATAGACCCACATGGTAGTCTATATAAAACAGACTCACCTCCAGTGTGTTAAATTCATCAACAATACATAATATGGCCATAAGTGTCCCTCCAGCAGGGTTTCCAACATCTACAGTGGAAAGCAACATGTTACTAATGCCCATGGTTTTGGAATGTGGACATAATGTTCATACTTTCGGCGACAGAGTGCATCTTGTCCCAACAACTCCCAGGTGTGGTGGCTGGAAAGGGGACTTCATTTTGAGTTTCAACTCATTGGACAGGAAGGACTTTAGGAGTGATTTGCACTTAAACATGTCCCACAGGAGAATTAAAGGCGCTCTGTGGTGTTTATAACAACCACGAGCAGTGGATCGATGTGTTTCGTGAGCAGGTCCCCGTTTAGTTTTTATCTCGTGGACACGCACGAGGAAGCATAAGCACGTTCACGAGTCCTCGAGTGGGACAATATGTTCCTGCCAATGGTTTCTACTAACCGAAAGTCTGTGCCACAAAAGTGCCAAGAAACAGAGCAGTGGGCCAGGGAAGGGAAGAAGACTGTTACTTAGTAAAAACTGAAGTAAACAGTGCATGTGTTGACATTTATATTTTTTAAAGTGGGCTAGCAAGTATTTTATTAGAGAAAAACACGTTGGTTCGGCCTCAACAATACACACAAGTGAAAAGTTACTGCAGGGAAAATGTATATGATTTTAAACGACATGAATTCAGCTTTACCACAGCTACTGTTAGGTACAAAAGTAAACTGCAGAGTGTTTGACAGATTCTTTATCGCTGACAGGATTGATCGACTACAGAACAGCCTGGCTTTAAAAATCTTTTCATGACACATTTTATATATGTTTCCTCAGAATTAAAACTGTCAAATAAACAAGTTACTAAAGCCGCACTACATGCAGCTACGTCAGTTTTTTTACAGGCCTGATGTGCGTGATTTAAGTGAAAAAGACAACAAGGAGACATTGTCTCTCAGAGCAGAGTTTGCCTATAATCCATCTTCCCGTTTCTCCGAGGATTAACATTTAACTAAACCAAGTCCTGTCTGTCACGACGCTGAGTAGAGGAATCTTTTACTGAGCTTTCTGTTTAATTTGTATCCGAGTCCTGTTGGGAAGGAGTCAGTGAAGCCAACAGGGTGACATCACTTCCTTGTGTCCCTGCGGGACAGCTGGGTGACATTTCTGGTCGGTTACCTCGAGTGCAAGGTCGAGCGTTCAGCTGATGAAGTGGTTGTTGGGGTTTTTTTTGGAGCTCGGTAGTCACTGTCTCTCTTTTTCTGAGCCGACAGGATGACATCACCTTCCTGTTTCAGCCCTCTTGTTTTGCATGAGTGAGCTTTACCTCACAGACGCTTGCTGAGCACGGTGGACTGCTGACTGGACACTTGGACAGACGCGACGACCATGATGTCATGGGAACCTCACTGAGCCGCGATGGAGAAAAACACATGCATGCATATACATATTCATATACATATTCATGCATGCAGATCTGTGCATACATTAGAGCAACGCATCTTTGTTCACCGAAGTACAAAATACTTTTTTATTTTTTTTTATTTGTGTGATATATTTTAGTTTATATATTCTATTGGTATCGTGTTCATTATATTATTTTATTAATTGAGAAAAATTATACATACACTGTCAAAACATATGGGAAAACGTTGATTTATAATCTGATATTATGCTTTTAAATACATTTTAAATGTGAGCTGTCAATTTGCATACAGACAGTCTATGAGGTTTTTTTTGGACATTTCATTTGATTTATTTTTTTCATTTGATTTATTCATTTAAAAGGACAAAATTAAAAATATTTTTTTCTAAGTATTTTCTAAGTTTTTTTATAGCTTAGCAAAGATGTCAAAAATGTTCCTAGTGTGCGAAAAGTTACACATTTTGACGGCAAAGAAAACTTCTTTGGCAGCAGAATCTTACAAAGATGTGAGAACACATTCTTATTTTTAGAGAAAAAACATGTTTATTCTCTAAAAAGCGTCAAACATGTTCTGTTATTATTTAAGTAATTTCAATATCTGCCAATTGCTGAGCACTTTTTGTGAGGAATAAAAAAAACATTTCCCTGTCAGAAGTAGTCAGCTGAAGCACAAAGAAAGAATCGAGCTCAGAAATCGATGGTTGCCATTTTCACCTCTGAAAGAGCAGAATGACAACGCTGCAGCTGCATTTCTATTCCATACTTGTGTTTTTGCCATAAAAGAGAATGTTTTTCAAAGTCAACGCTGCAATTATTTCACACACAGCAGGGGAGTCAGAGAAAAACACAGCAATCAGTGATATTTTAGAATGATTTTGCAGCAAAAACTGTTTGTCTCAGTCGGCATTTGTGTGTGTGTGTGTGTGTGTGTGTGTTTGACATGAAAACTGCCCATCAGTCACAGCGCACCCTGAGGTCACAACATGGTGGCTGTGGACCAGCTGTTATTTTCACATCTCTCCTGTCTGTCCTTCCTCCAGAAACTTCTCTCCTCCAATCCCCCCCTCCCCCTCCCCCCTCTGGAGATTTTCTCCTCTCTCCCTTTGTGAACGTGTGTGTGTGTGTGTGTGCGTGCGTGTGTGTGTGTGTGTGTGTTCATACACATGGTGCCAAGAGAGCTGAGTTGATCATTCAGTCCCAACACTGCCATCTGATGGCCGTGCAGGAGAATTACAACTCTCAGTCTAATTTTCTCCTCCTTTTTCACCGTTAAATCTACAAGTTTGACTTATTCTCAATATTTAGAAAGATGCACGCGAGCGATAACATTGAATTTGAGTAAAAACAAAATGGAGACGAATGTTTTCAATCTTTATTTTATCTCTTTCTGCTCTGTACTCTCCAGAGATCACCTGTCAATCAAACATCACGTGACAATCATTTCCTTGCATTTAGTTTTTATGCATATTACCTTCCTGTAGGTGGCGCTCTTTTCATTGTCACACAAACCAGCCACTTCACTGTTATTTCTTTATTTCCTTTCGTGAAAGCCATTTGGCAGGCTGATGACGCAATTAAAAAAAAGTTTTACATAAAATTATCATAATTATTATCATAATTACATGTAGCATAAGATAAGTCCATTTTAAAAGGACAAATAAAATATAAATGATGTGCGTGCACAGTGCATTGACATTTGACATTTCAAACAAAAGGCAATTAAAGAAAAAAGAAAGATTTAATGGGTTCCGGTGGTTAATGATGGAGGCTGGGAGCTGTGCCACTTCTTCGTCCTTTGTTATTCCAGCATCTTAAATCACATCACTTCCTGCGCGAGTGATTACATTTTTTCCCAAATAAATACTGAATATCTGCTGAATCACTTCCGTGTTTCCCAACACATCGTATTGTCTGGATAGAGAGCAGGGAAGCAGAAATGTGTTCACATTAAAACATCACATTTATGTTTCCTCTACCTCTCCGCCTGGTTTCCTCCAGGCGCCTTAACTTATGTTTGTTCACTTATTTCTAACAAATCTCCTGCGTGCCTCTTTAAGGTTTATGTGTCTCCTGCTTTGATTAGTCCCATTTTACACAGCTGTGACTCCAAACAATCTCACTGTTGAGCAGGTATTTGTAATCAGGACCAGATGGTGCTCTGCTAATCTGTTTTCAGATAAAGGTTCTCGGTTTGTTATAACGCCACTTTTTGTTGTTGTACATGATGCTCGACCGCAGGCAGATCGTGGAGCGTTTGTGCAAGTTGCTTTTAAGATGTCATGTCTGAAGGCATGATACAAAACATCAGTTTATGTCTCTCCCTTTACTGTGTTTAAACATGTTCAACTTACCTGACAGCTTGATACAAAGAGTGCACACAGTATCATCCAACGTTAGTTTTCCTAGAGCCCCAGAAACAAGATAATTATTCTCTGCTGGAATACTATAGCACATATGTGGCACTATATTTGCTGTGTGTCAATTAGTTTGTGGTCATTTTATAAAACACACATTTATATGGGAATATGTTCCACTTTTTCTAGGTTTTCAGACTAGATCTGTGCCTCTTTATGAGGAAAGGGCCCCTTAATTTGATGCAAGTTGCATGAACTCATTTTAAGACTAGTCTTGGTCTTAGATTGTCAGGTTAGACCAGTATCTGTTACAGAAATACTAAGACTGATTTATTTTGAGGTAAGAGAGTTAGCCTAGTCGTCTGATGCTTCTTGCGGTCAGCGCAGTGTGGGCGGCGCACACGTTCCCCGCAAACATCTGGTCGTTCATACTGACTGTGGTCGGAGCGGCTCCAGGAACGTACCTCTTCTCTTCTGCAGTCTTGCTTTGTTGTCGTACACTACTCCACTTTTTGAAACTGGTTGACAGCTGCCAACCCTTGCAGCGACCCTGTTGTTACAAAGTCCTGGAGGTGCACAGCTCGGCACTTCCCGGAGCCTCAGCGCACAGTTGCTCAGGTCCGTGCTAACCGCAAGAAGGTGAGACAGGTTTTAACCTGAGGTGAGAGCGGTGTTGCTACGGCAACAATCTCTTACAACATCAGTTAGCTACCTATTTCAACTGTTTATCCATTCATTTGGATTCTTATACCATATTCTGGAATCGTTTCTGAACATCTTTCACATCGTTGGATTTATGCTGGTTACCTTTCCTGTTATTTTCTCACATACCAGATTTCAGCCCTTTTTTTCTCTCTCTTTCACCCATAATGCATTGCATGACAGGCCATCTAAGTCAGCTGTCCTTGCCGCACAACCGATATGGAACAGATGTACTTTTTTCAGATTACAGAAAATAAACTACAATGTACAATATGGGTCATATTTAAGTGAGATTTCCGTTTCTTCACCATGATCTTTTAGCTCCAACTGCATTTGCACTCAGCACCGGAGTTGGTTTATTGTGGAGTGCTCAATATTACCCCACGATTCTGATTGGATCATCACAACACAACACCAGCCTGGTTCCAGACCAGTTGTGTAGGTGGGATTCACAACGGAGACGTCCGCTTCCTCCAGCTACTATAACTACCTACCTATATTCAATATAGTGGCTGAAAAATGGCTCCATAAATGGTGGTGAATATAGATGACATCGATGCAGCTGTGCAGACTTACAGAAGTACCAACTCTAAAAGCAACGCTTCTTTGATCGTCATGAAAACTTAAAACTAACTTAAAAGGAAACAATGGCCATGCAGTCATTATGTGGCTTCAGTTATTGTCATTATGTGGCTTTAGTTATTGTGTGATATGTCGTATCTCTGCTGCCCTGACATGTAGCTACAATTTTTAGGAGGAGCACGTCAGCTCTGCAGAGCCACAGAGCCTCTGCGACACCCTGACGCGAGAGCCTAAACCCGGCTTAACATATTTTCAAGTGAAAGTCCATGTTGGCTAGTGTTTGTTCACTTCATCCCTGTTTAACTTAGTGTTGCATGAGAACGTATCAGTGGTGTGTTTAGAGAGAGAAAGGGCTGTAAGGTGATTTTACATCTTTGCTGTGTTTAGTGTGTCAGAGTTTCACTGCTGGAGGATTTTGGAGGTCAGCTGCAGTGGTTGGTCTGTCGACAGGGGAGGATGCACTGATACACTCTGTGTGTGTGTGTGTGTGTGTGTGTGTGTGTGACTGTCCTTGTTTATCTCTGTACCACAGCACAGCCTGTTGTTGGGGTTTTCTCAGCCTATTTACAGTACAACGAGGACACGTTATCATTAGTTTTTCCAGCTACAGAGCACACACACAAATACAAAGAGACTCAAGGCCCATTCAAATGGGATTAGTATTACAGGGTAACAAGGGTAATGCAACATTAGCCTCGCACCTCCTGGTTTTCTAGTTATTCATAGTTTGTAGAGCTGTTGTGAGGGATGGAACAAACAAAAAAATAATTGTATGTCATAATCTCTCGTCCTCCTCCATCGGGTTGACCTTGTCTGGCATCTCTAGTGGTCTTGTCTGATTTTTTTTTCTTCAGCCTTAAACCTCTTTTACTCCGGAAAATGCACCTCAGACACACTTTTTACTGAAAACGCTTTCAACCTACATTCCACCCTGTTCAGTTCAACCTCTCTGCCACAAAACACTGATTTGTACACCGAGACGAGTCGGTGGTTTACAGTGATTGTTAATTAAACGTGTCTGCATTAATTTCTCTTTCGCCTCCAGGAGGTTGCGAAGACAGATATCTGGCTTTTAGCCTACATTCAAAGGAGGTGTATAAACAATTACACAGTGATACTTGCCACATATTTTGTTTGGCTTGCAAAGAAAGACAAAATGAAGTCCAAAAAAAACAACCAAGTCTGTTGGAATCTGTTGAAACGGCACTATCATCTCCTGTAAACTTGGCATTAACGTGTCAAAGCAGGGAAAGCACAGGTGTGAGTAATAACATTAACAATGGCTCATTAAGTGTCCCAGTAAGCCATGTCAGTGAGTGAGCGTGCACAGTACCAGATCCCCGTCATTAATGTTATCAATTCCACCTGTGCTTGTCCTGCTTTGACAGGTCAACATGTCAAGTTTCATGGCGAACTACTTCTTTATCCACCTGAATGCTCAGTGTTTTCCAAGCTTTCATAGTTTTTGCCAAAATAGAGCTAAAAAGACCTCTTCTGTTTCAGTTAGTTGAACAAGAGAGAGTTTATATTGGGTGCACGCAGGTGAAGAGGATATGAGTAATGCTTTGAATTAGTCTGGTGGTTGTTTGGGATGATGGCTGTTTACCTGCCTGCAGGAAAACCAGTGAGAATTCTAGTAGCAAGCCGCAAGCTCAGGGTCTGAAAAGTAAATCGAATGAGGAAGTGCCTTAAAGTTGCATTCTTTCTAATGGCCAGCAGAGGGCGACTCCACTGGTTGCAAAAAGAAGTCAGATTGTATAGAAGTCTATGAGAAAATGACCCTACTTCTCACTTGATTTATTACCTCAGTAAACATTTTCCTAATGAGTTTATGGTCCTTAATCACTTATCCTTAAGTCTTCTTCAAATACAGCTTGATGTTCATTTTGTAAATTATGGTCAAAGTGTTGTTGTTCATCTTAGAACTTTAACCCTTTCACAGTGTGTCTTCACTTCATGAAAGCTAGTTGTAACATTTTGATCACCTAAAAATGTTTTGTTCAGCATTTGGTTGCACTTAGCTCCACCCTCTCGTGTCGCTGCTTGTTCCAAAAAACCAAGATGGCGACTGCCGAAAGCCAGGACGGCAACGGTGCCAAAGTCAAGGCTTCAAAATGGTAGTCCACAAACCACTAGTGATGTCATGACAGAGTCAACTTCTCTTTATAGTCTGTGGTCAGTAGGATCAGCACCATGGAAAGAGCTTGTGTGTTAAAGCCACCTTTATAAGAGTTATAAGAGAGTAAAAACCCTCTGTATTTGTAGTAATAACGGTATGAATACTACGTGTGTGTGTGTAGTAATAACAGTATGAATACTA
>CALSBV010011203.1:432918-445951 GCA_943590825.1 Bovichtus diacanthus | reverse complement strand
GTGTGTGTGTAGTAATAACAGTATGAATACTACATGTGTATTCATGTGTATTCTTAGTAATAACAGTATGAATACTACATGTGTGTGTGTAGTAATAACAGTATGAATACTACATGTGTATTCATGTGTATTCTTAGTAATAACAGTATGAATACTACATGCGTATTCGTAGTAATAACAGTATGAATACTACATGTGTATTCGTAGTAATAACAGTATGAATACTACATGTGTATTCATGTGTATTCGTAGTAATAACAGTATGAATACTACATGTGTATTCATGTGTATTCTTAGTAATAACAGTATGAATACTACATGCGTATTCGTAGTAATAACAGTATGAATACTACACGTGTATTTGTAGTAACAGTATGAATAATACATGTGTATTTGTAGTAATAACAGTATGAATACTACATGTGTGTGTGTGTGTGTGTGTGTGTGTGTGTGTGTGTGTGTGTGTGTCTGCAGGTCTCAGTCTGGTGGTTGGTCTGGTCTTGTACATCTCCAGTATTAATGACGAGGTGATGAACCGATCCAGAGAGCCAGAGCAGTTCTTCCACTACCGCTACGGCTGGTCCTTCGCCTTCGCCGCCTCCTCCTTCCTCCTGAAAGAGGTAATCGAAGAACAACACACTACACACTGAAACACACACACACAAACACACGCACACTCAGATGTCGTTGTGCATAAACATTTGGGTGTTTACTGCAAGCACACAAACGCATGAGCATGTGGAAATGCAAACACACACACACACAGACACACACACACACACACACTGCAGATGTGTTCAAGTCAACACAAACACACACTGAGCAGTTCACAGTGACACTAATATGTACTGATGCTTAACATTTACTGACGCTATGTAACTGACAAAAGATATAATACGCACACACGCGCGCGCACACGCACACGCAGATTGTTAGGAATCTGGCTCAGATGTCGAGCAACCACGTTCAACTAAACACACTCCGGCACACGCACAAACACAGACCCACAAATTGCTTGTAGCTCTCCGAAATGCAGACTTATTCAGCTAAACCCACACACACACACACACACACGCACACACACGCACACACACTCATTTAAAAAGTGCCTGCGTAGGAGCCCGTCACCCTGCCTGCATCAATATTCATAAATGTTAATAGCTTGAATACTTGAGGGCAGCAGCAGCTCTGTCGCAGCACAGATTCATCTGCATCAGAATATTCCTCGCTGGGGGGGGGGGCTCTCTGCTACTCATTCTTCTCTATCCTTCATCCCTCATCCTCCTCTTCTCCTCTCTCTCTCTCTCTCTCTCTGTCCTCTACTTTTATCTTGTCCCCTGTTTTTCCTTTTCTTTTCAGTTCTTTAATCCTCTGCCGCCCCTTCCCCTCTCTTTTCTTCTCCTTATCTCGTCTCCTCTCCTCTCGCCTTTTCATCTCATCTCCTCTTTGTCTCCCTTTTTTTTTTTTTTGGTTTAGTTACCAGTTACCTCCTCTCCCACTTCATCTTGTAGCCGTTCTCCCCATCTCTAGACGAAGGAGAAGAGATCCCTAATCCTGTTTTCCCTCTTCTTCTTCTTCTTCTTCTTCTTCTTTCTTCTTTCACATCTGCTTCCCTTCTTCCGTTCTTTATTTCCCCACTCAGCTTTCATCTTTTTTTGTCATACGTTACTTCTTTTTTCCTCTTTTCTAATCATCTGTTCTTCTTTCCCCCACTATATTTTCCTTAGGATCCTGTTTTCCTCTTCCCTCCTCATCTTCCTCGTCTATTCCTTATTTTCTGCCTATCCTCCATTCCCATTTCCTTTTCATTTTCTTCCCTTTCATCTTGCATGTTGTCCTTCTTCCTCTTTTTTTCTCTCCTTCCCTCTCTTCTCTCCTCCGTCTTTGCCTATAAAGTCGGCTATTTCTTTCTTTATCGTCCATCTTGTCTCTTCCCTCTTCCTCCTTCACTAATCCTATCTTCTTACATCCCTGTTTTTATTCTCATATCTCCTTTATCTCTTTCATCTTGGCTTCTCTTCACCTTTTCTTCCTTTGTCCTCTACTTTTGTCTTTTCTTCTTTCATCCTCACCTTTCTAATCCTCTATTATCGTTTCCCTTCGCTCATCACCTCCGTTATCTCACCCTTTCTCCCCCCTTTTTCTTTCATATCCTTCCTCCTCTCCTATTCCTCCTACTTTTTTTTCCCCTCCTGTTTATCTTCACTGCTGTTCTTCTAATCTGTACTGGAGCTGCAAAACATAGGATTTCTCACAAACACTCGTTTAGACACACCATTTCTCTCGCACACACACTCTCGCACACATTCATCAGCATCTGAAGTTTCAGGGCGGTTGTAGCAACGATGTTGTCAATGAATAGTGAATGAGCTGTGAATGCTCAGCGGATGCCCGGGTGAAAACATGAATACATTTTTGATAATGGCTCATTCCACCGCGGAGCGCCAAGCCTTTTTATTTTCAACTGTCTGCAACACGATTATGGTTTTATTTAATTTTCTCCCCTCCTGGTGGCAGTTTGTTGCACTTTAGGGAGGCTGATTCTGGTGTTTTATAAAAGACTTTTGCATCGGGGGGAATTTGCTGAGAAGTCTGCAGCTAATTTTGAGTCACTCCTGTTGAATTTTCTTTGTTGGAAATAGACAGGTCTCTCCTCCCTCCATCTCTCAATTACTGTTTGATTGATTTATCTATCGGATCCACTTTATTTCCATGACTGTCTGTCAAAAACTACATAACCAGAGCTGTTTATAAAATATCCAGTTACTAACAGAAGTGTATGCTATTAATATACTAGTATAGTAATATATCAGAATAACAAATAAGAGCATAATAGAACAATCATTTTTTTCAGGAATACAGGAATGAGTAATAAAATAAAACAGGGATACAGCCATTCAGTCCATGAAATCAATAATAAAACAGGAAATCATTTACAATTCTCTAAACGTATGTAATCGCTGGAAATGTTTATTTATTTTAAATACATTAGTATTGCACTTCCACAAAGTTGGTGGTGGCAAGAATCGTCAAATTCGATGCAGCCGAGGTCGTTTTTAGCTGCTCGACGGGGTCAAGCTCCAAAAATGCAGGATCCTACATTTCCCATCATGCACATCATTAGCATCTTTCAGTCTTGCTAAATGCTCAAGTCTTTCAACAGTCTATCTGTTACACACTTGAAGTCCTAAACCCAATCTAAGATAAGTGAGTGGTGGGGTCTGGGGGTCCAGTTGTTAGGCTTCCAGGCACTTTACCCCAAGTTGCTCCAGAGGAACTGTTAGTTCACTTTAAATCGCTCTGGATAAGAGCGTCTGTGTGAAAGTGCAACAGACTTGAAACCACAGGACAGGGAAACTTTAAGTCGTTTAAGTACTCTTTAAAGGATGACTCCCCCCCCCCCACCCACAATGACCATTTGTACTATATATAAATGACTCACCCTCTGTTGAATCCATCAGGAAAACGTTGTTTTTCTCGCATTGAACAACAGATACAAAATAGGAACTATTGAGCATCCAGCTGGAGATACGAGACTCGGGTTACACTGCACGACTTGTGTGAGTTTATAACCAGGTGTTTTGATACGGTTTAGCTGTTGTTAAACGCGGCTTCCATTTACTTCAATTTGTCAAGACTTTTCTACGCTTTTGGATTCTTCGCTCCCCGAAGAGAAACGTTTTTGGTGAATAATTCAGTCATTTTGGGGGTGAAGTATTCCTTTAAAGAGTAACTCCACACAACAAAACGAGTACTTGTGGGAGACGTACTGGATGTGATGTCACCGTTGTATCTTTTTATGTGTCAATGTGTCCCAGGGTGCAGGCGTGATGTCCGTCTACCTCTTCATGAAGCGTTATGCAGAGGAGGAGCTTTACAGGCCTCATCCCGCCCTCTACCGACCCCGCATGTCCGAATGCAGCGACTACAGCGGCCAGTTCCTCCATCCAGACTCCTGGCCTCCACCACAGCGGGGCCGCAGCGCCTCTGAGGTCTCGTCTGACATCTCCATCCAGCTCAACCAGACTCCACCTTCGCAGTCACACCCCAAGGGGGGCAGCAGCTCCCTGCAGACGCCTTCTTCCTCTGGGCCTTCATCAGCGGCCAGCTACCAGCTCCAGCCGGCCTCCTCCTCCTCCACCTCCTCCTCTTACCCACACCCCCTCCACCTGGGCGCCACCTCCACCCTGCCCAGAGCATCCCACGGCCACCCTCAGCCCCACCCCCACCCCCACCCGAGCGGGCCCCCACCCCAGTCCCTGCCCATGGGGGTGCCCCCCTCAGCCGTGCCTCCTCCCCGCTATCACACGCACATGCGAATGAGCGCCTCGCCATGCTAGGCTACATACAGAAAACACAACTGGGGGGCGGGGGGGGGGGATTAGATTGGTTACAGCTCTTACACACCGCAAGACAACACACACAAACACAAATCCTGTTTCCTCGAAGTGTGTGGGAGGAGGGAAGCAGCAGAGTGGATGAAGGAGGGAGGTTTAAGGAGATCAAAAAGAGGAGAGAGGAGGAAAGAAAAGAGGGGAGGAGGGGAGGAGGGTGGAAGAAGCAGGTGGGTGGAGGGATGACTCACTGCTGATGCCGGGCCCGAGACGAAGACAGACACTGAACAAAACTTTTAACACGCCGGGAGGGAACACGGGAGGGGAGGAGTGAGGGATTGGATGATTAGTAGCAACAAGACATTGGTTTCTGACGGGTACATACATCATCAGGGCCGTGATACACAGGCAACAGGGTGAAGCAGCACAGGAAACAGGAAGCTGAATCATTTCCAAATACTCTGGCCATTCACAAAAAGAACAAGAAAGTGAAGGAGTGTATCTGCCTATACAAATGTGTTGTCCTTTCATCACACGAGGACTAAGAATACCTGCTTTGAAACAAATGCATCTTACATCTTTTTGTAATTCCATCGACATGGTTGGGAAGGTTACTTCATTACATCTCCATTGCTTTTGATTTCCTTCTAAACAAACGTTGAAACCATGAGTGCAGCCCCTGTAAAACACTGACTTAGAAATCAAAGTTAACTGCTGTTATTATAGCTTTTGTACAGGTGATGGATGAAATTAGTTTTTTTTAAACAAACACCTGCCAATCTGCAGTACGGTTAGCACAATCTACAATCAAACAACCCTGCAAAAAGACTCAGAGTTCACTGTGCAATGTAGAAGTAACAGGACGGCAACGACATTTTTAGATTGACAGCAGTGTTTTGTACTTCTCAAATAAAAACAGCCCCCCCACGTCAGTTCAGATTTAATAAAAAGAATATGTTAAATAAGTTAGGGCTGTCAATCGATTAAAATATTTAGATTAATAGCACGATTGTCCATAGTCGCAAATTGCAAAGTAATCCAAAATGTATTATCTGTTTATAATGCAGCTCTAAGGAAAAGTATTCAAGTATTTAATACTCTCATCGACATGGAAGTGGACAAATATGCTTGACATGCAAATGTGTTTATATTTATTGTTTGAAATCAACACAAAATAATGAGATATTGAAGAGAAACCCTCCCAGGTTCTGCAGAGTCCACTGTGTTGCACCACCATGTTTCTACCGTAGCTCAGACAAACCAAACGATGGCTTTAGATGGAGCCTTTCCAATGTTCTCATTACCTGAAGGACGCCATAGTTCTCCAACATGCTTATAAAACTGCAGTAATGCCACACGCCGCCTGAATTTCATTGCTCCTAAAGTAGAGTTATGTTAAGGATGGCGCCTGAGCGAGGCGAAGGTCCAGAAAGATACCACGGCGTTACCATGGTTTTGCACATGGCGGCTCGTTACCGCAGCCTTGGAAAGGGAAGGCTTGAGCAGATCCTACACACTGGAGGTTAAAGAGGTCATATTCCCTCTTACTGCTTGGAAAACATCTCCTTCAAACTATTGTATTTATACAAGTTTCTCGCCAAAACTGTTTCAAAAGATTACATTTGAACACATCATGATAATGTTATAATTTACCTTCACCAAATGCATATTTTTACTGAATAGAGCTTGAACACATCGTAATGTAACTCAACGCCAAGCAGGACAGTTCTGCAGCGTCACATTGTTCACTATGTAGCATTATCAGGGAGAACAGGTTAATACTGCTGTTAAAACTAATGCATTGGCACCATTATGGCGTTAACTTTGATAGCCCTGGCGTTAACATCGAGTTAACTTTGACAGCCCTAGTTTCTTACGTATCTAATTTGTGTACCGAAAACAGTTTTCACGTAAAAATATGAATTGCTTTATTCGGCAACTAGAATTTTATTGTGACATTTCTTTTTGGAAATCAAAAACCTTACAGCATCTATCGCTTCCCAACCCTGTTCATGAAAAACTTTATTTGAAAAGAAACAGGGATAATGACGTGATAAAGAATGCCTACATTATTAATTATCAGCATTGCTTACGACTTTTTCCCATGTGCCGTGACCTACAGACACAACTAGTATATATACAATCAAAGGTAAACTGTATATGCATAGAGGTTTACACTTCAACTGTATAGAAATGATTCTTCCCCCTCATGCTGAAACAAAAGTTACACAAATGTAATCCTGTACGTGGATCATGGGGTGTAAATATTACAGTATGTTTTAGGTGTTTTAGCTATTGAATTTTCTAAGCTGTTTGTATTTTGAGAGGGAAGCTTCGGGGATGAATGTTCAACATTTTGTGGGATGGAACTGAGAGACTTACTAAAGTTGGAAAGCTTCTCTGGGAGCATCGGGAGGTTTGTGCAACGCTAGCATTGACCAAACAGGGACTGTCTGTGATCACCCCCTGGTACAATCAAAATGGCTGCCTTGGAGATGCTGTTGCCATGGAAGTGAGAATTTCTTAGGTATGTACATAATGATATAGGAAACCAGATCTTAAAGCCAGGTTCAGATTGCTCTCCATTTGAATCCATTCAGTTCAGATTATATAATGAAACCCAAGTCGGCTGATTACAGAACACGTGATAATAATTCTGGGATGTCAGATGAAGGTTTCAGGTTTTGAGAACGACCACGTCGACCTGACACTTTGGAATAATTACGGTTTATCTTTGTTTATTTGAATGACGGCGTGCTTCCTGAATTGACAGATTTGAAATGGAATCCAACTCTTCCTGGTTTTACATATAAAAATATAAGGTTTATATTTAAAAAAATTTAAATGGATATAACAGACATGACACTTTGACGAACACGAGTTTACATGGGAGGCAAACTGAAAACACTGTGTGCACTGTGACAGATGGCTTTGAATTCCAATTTACCTCCTGGTTTCATCTATTATTCATGCGAGTCGCCCAGCTACCTTTAATTGGAGTGAGATTCTACATCTTATCACTAATATCTTTTGTGTCTAGACAATTACTTATTTGTTTTTCAGAGGTGAAAGATAATGTGTCTGGTGATAAGAGGAAACATTTATTCAGGAAATGTATCATTTGATCGGAAAAACCTGGGAGTTCGGCCAATGGGGACGGGGCTGGTGCCAGGAATAGTGTCGGAGGAGCCGCTGAGAACTATTCAAAATCAAAGCCAGATAATATACCGTTTGTAGCATTTTACCTACAGACCCCTAGTTTGTCCACTCCTCACACATAAGACTCCGTTAAAAAAAAATAAATATTGATAGTTTTTTTCCAGCAGCATGATTACAGTGCAGCAAAACGTTGCAGGGAGGAGGTCGAGGTTGTTAGGAGGCGTGTTTGACTTTGACACCAGAGACTGGAATTTGTATGACAAAATGACTTCCCTTATTCTGAACACGGGATAATAACAGTTTGAACTCCACTAAGTAGCTTGTTCTGGAGTTTTTAAGGCAGAATCACAAGGCCATAAATCATAAATCAATGAGGGCCTTGAAAATAACCTTGAAAATGACCTTGTGCCGACACACGCCTGTGCATAAGTCTGAGCGCAACTGAAAAAAAATGACATTTAACAACAGGAGCTTTTCAGTTTGACTCCCATTGAAGTTGTCATGTTGCACAGTGACTTAAAGTGACAAACTTAAAGATTGCTTGTTTTTGTAGCATATTAACAATCGTGCCCAGCATAGGGCATTGTTTGTAGCCATTTTTAGACCTACGGGGGAAAATGTTAAGCTTACAACCTGTGGTACTGTTAAGAGAAAAACAGTGTAGCAAATTATCTGCGGTGTTAGCATCTTTTATGAATATTTGCTGTGTGGAAAATAAATAGGAAATCATTTAGCAGTTAAGTATGAGAGCTTTTGCTGATGTTTTGAGACGTTTCTTTTTAATTGCCAAAGCTGAGCATTCATGCTGTGTAGTGAGCACACACGCACACACACACACACGCACACACACACAGACACAGATATATATATATATTTATGTAGCTGACTTCTGAGGAGTTGTTTTTTCTGTTTTCCGATACAAATGAATCAGAACCGGCAGTGTTTCTGAGGACATCACAGCAGAGACGCAGAGCTCTGATGCAGTGCGGCGCTTTTTTGAAACGTTGACTTCCTTTTGTTCAATGCAGACATTTCTTCAAACTGTGATTATGGTGTAAATATTCACACTGAACACGCTGTACGCAGTCTACCCAAGACGTGTTTACATTATCAAGGTAGAGACATTTTAAACGTTTACGTGGTCATCTATGTTTTGAGTCCAGTGACGTTTGACTGACTCGATACCCGTCAAACACCGACCATAGAAACCACCTGACTTTAATTGTTTTCATAATTCCTGCAAAACGTGCTATTTTCAGGAGTGTGGTTTTTACCTGCCAGCAGTGTTTTGTTAAGTTTAAAACCAATAAAGCTTGCCTTGATTCCAGCCTCCTTTATGTTTATTCATCATATTTGCTCATTTAACACACATATGGGAATTCATGCAGTGGTTAGAAAATCATTTTAAAACCAGTGGTTCTGTGCTAACTTGTTCTTTTAAGGAGTAAAACATCAGCATAGTGCAAATTAAAAATGCCTGTTACCAAGTGAATTGTGGGCAAGAAAATACAATAATTTCTTGTTTCATTTTATATCTCCAGGGTCTGTTTCTATCAAGTGGTTTAATTACCTGATTTTTCTTAAAGAAATACGCTTTATTTGGTATAATGGTCCTGAGATTCACATTAACTGCATGTTTTACTAAATGCATTGTGGGGGATATAAGGTACTTGTGACCTATTCAATTGATTTTCTTTAATTAATTAGGATTAATTTGATTCATTTTGGTAATTTGCATTAACTTTTCTTTAATTAATTAGGATTAATTTGATTCTTTTTGGTAATTTGCACTAACGACTTGTCTTAACCACGTAGAGAAACACATCAGGGTCACAGTGCTGCTCTTTCAGACACTTATCCAGATTTATTTTTACCCAATAACATTCTTTACGTTGTTCCTTTAGCACACCTGAGCACAGAAACTGAGAAGTTAGGTCGATAGTATGTCGTTTTCTATGTTTTACATTGTTTAATACTCGTGTGACGGACCCTCTGAGGACATGAAATGTGTCTCGAATGTAGAAGCTTCAAAACAAAGAATCGTTTACAAGCTGAGTCACAGTTTGATTAGCTCACAATGTATGTAACATTCGCAGGCCTCTAAATGAAATGCATTATGGTGTTTTAATGAAGCATGAGTCAGCCTTTGCATAACAACACATTCGCTTACTAAATGACAACCTTTGAGGTTGTATGTGTTTGGAATATTCGGTGATATTGAATTATTATCATTTATATTACAGGAAAATACCATAGCACTCAGAGTATAGTGACTGCAGGTTTATATTATATGAGGTGGGGGTGTGTGGGCTGCGATGTGACGCTTGTTACTCCAGTTATTAGCCAGCGAGGTAAACTTTTATTGAAAGGAAGATGCTAACTTGATAATTAAGGGACATTACTTTGTAGGTTTTGTGAACAATGCTAAACACTTAACAAACTGGAAAATACATGTGAACGTTCCCACAAGTACAAAGGATTCAAAAGAAGCCTCTTAAAAAAAACATCTCTTTTTCTGTCATTTTTCTTGTATTTTTGAAGAAAAACCAATAATGCACAAATCTCTTTTGGTCCAAACAAATTAATGTTTAAAAAAAGAGGTTGATGTTCCTCGACTCGACTTTAAAATATTCACAAATTAGGCTCGATGAAGTAGGCAGAATCTTTATTTGGTAAATGCATTCAAGGTTGTTGTGTTTTTTTTTTTTGCATATAACACACATAACATTTTAGAGGAAATGTGAAATAAAAAAAAATAAAAAGTGTTTACAGTGAAAACTCACAGAGTACATTATAAAAGGTGCTGCGGGGATGTTTGCCAAACATAATTAGAGCACTTTTCAGCTTGAACTCGTGCGGGTCTTGGCTGCAGATAAGCTGAGGTCAGAAGAATAATTTATCTTTCCTGAAGTAACAGGTGCAGCACATCTTACAAAGAGACACGTCAATCAAGCGTGTTTTCTTTCACACCTAGACGTTCCTGAGAAAAAGTCTAATCAGTCCAAATAACAGAGCACACCCGTGCTGGTGCATCATGGGTATTCAGAGGGGCTTTGAGAGCATGCAGAGCTGTTGCGAAAACTCTCTGGTCCAATTTTATTTTCAACAACTTTATTATCCCTTTGTGATTTCAGATAAGTGGCCTGACACTAATTATAAAGTTTGCAAGTTCCTCTCAAACTTGATGTTACATGGGAGTGAGAATGACGTAATGCTGTCTGCACCACTGAGCCCACAGCTGCACCTTTTCATTGCAGATCAGAGGAGGCAGTTCCAACATTTTGTGGAGACAGTTTTCTATTTAGACAGCTGCTCTAACAGTTATTTAGAGTAGTTTGAACACCAAGGCAACTTAGCCCGAACAGAAACAGCTGCTAATACACTTTTAGGCCCCTTGATGAGCCAATGAGGGTCAGCTGAGCAGGCTGCAGGTCGCAGGGCGATGAGTTGATAGGAATCAGGTGTGCAGGAGCACCAAACTCCCCAAACTCTTCAAATAATATGATGTGGACAGGGAGACTCAGGACTGTGGCTCCACATACAGCTGTCATTTCAAGTGTTTTATACCTGGATTCAATCCACATGAGATTTTACACATTAATTTACATTTAGCCTCATGTATGTTTCCATTGATATGATTCCAGGCTACATGCACATCAGGGTAAACTCTATTCCAGCCCAGGTGGTGGTAACGCACCTGAAGCTGTGTGGTGAGCTAACCTGTCCCTATGCTAACGCAGACACGTGGATGAAAGTTATTCATGAACTACGAGCAAGACAGATGTTTCATAGTCTTCTTCTCAGCTCTGTCACCAACCCTGTCGACTGCAAAAGGACGTTAAGACATGTCATTGCGATTAATTGCATGATTGTTCATAGTTAATCTCAAATGAATCAAATGTTTTATCTGTTGAAAATGTATTTTAAAGTATTTAATACTAATGCTTCATAATATTGCATTTTAAAAAATAAATAAATAGTGCAGTTTAAACAAATTCACGTAAACGCGATATTAGCATTTGACAGCTAATCTGCATTCTCACTCAGGTTTTGAGGGAAATTTATTTTCTCCCAGATTAAGAGCACAGTTTAAAAAACGCTTTTTATGTTGTAAATTGAAACAACAAAAAAGGCAACAAATTACGTGGTTATGCTTGGTAGAACGTCATGGTTTGGACTAAAGTAAATACACTTTTCGTCATGTAAATAACGAGTCAATCCAACAATTGTAACCTTGACTTTTGGTTCCACACGGGAACACTTTTCACACAGTGCTTGTTCCTCCTCCCCTGACGTGGACTTCCACAGACGGATCAGAATTATCTCTCAGATACATCTGGGAGATAATACGTAAGTGACGATGCAGTCTGGCTGTATGGGAATGTCATTTTCGAGAGATCAGGCAGCACTCAGGCTGCTCCCTCACCCACACAGATAATCAGCTAAACATGCGTTGAAATCGCTGGAGCTACTTTTCTACTTCACTCAAGTGACAGGGAGACGGACGGCTAATGTGCGTGTAATTTAAATGTAACTTTTTGAAAGTACCAAAAAGTAAGCAAAGCCTTCACGTGTGTCCCATGTGACCCATGTACTGGTCCCTGGTTTACAAGTGATACCAGGAAATAATTCAAAACTCTACTCTTCTTCCTAATAGTCATACTTTTACTTTACATCCTCGTTTTTCGGTGCTTGCCATGCTATGACAGTCCTGTGTAACCTGCTGCTGCCCGCTGTGTGACTGGACTGTGAATGTCAGTGGAAGTTCAGGCTGACTGGCTTTTACTGTCGCTACAAAAGGGAACTGCACTTCATTTCTAAATGTTTGTCCTGCTGGCCTGGCCATTGATTTCCTCTCCGTCTGTCTTTATTACTCCAGCTCCCCTCCCGTGTATAGCCCACCACACACACGCACACACACACCTTAACTCTCCCCATCCCCTGGCAGCCTTCTGATCCATATTGACTATCCGTCTTAGTTTAAACCTGTAAAGGCTTGTCTGTTCTCCTTTCCGCACTCATTCTTCTCTCCTTCGGCTCTTATCTTCTAGTCACCTTGCTTTCGTGTTTCTTCTGCCTCTGTCTTCTTTGCAGGAATGCAATACAGAAAAGTCTTACAAAAGGCATTAAACAGTTACATATCCCTGATGTTTTATTGCATCCAATCCTGATATGAGTCCTTAAATGTGTGCATCTCCAACAAAGTCTCCAAAATTCAGTTTGTATGATTTTTTTTTTTTTTTTTTTCTTATTGCACATATGCAACGGAGACTTTTCGACAGCTTTTTAAAATCGTAATTTAAAAAAGCCTTGGATCAGCCACTATCCTCTGACTGACTTGAGACAGATAGTTACGACACTGAGCCGTGAAAGATCAACACGTACCTGTACGACTGCTTTCACTTCTCTGTTCTGCCACCAGCAGTGGGCTTCAGCTGAACATTATGTTGCTATAGCAACCCCTAATGGCAGAATACAATCACGTAATTTTTTTTGTCAAATATTTATCAAAAATATTTTATATAATCCTATAAAACCTC
>CALSBV010011203.1:384864-422918 GCA_943590825.1 Bovichtus diacanthus | reverse complement strand
CCCCCCCCCCCCCCTCTCTCTCTCCCTCCAACAATCACGCTCCTCGCCGCCACCTGCATCAGCACCGGCTGCAAAAGTTGCTCTCACTAAGGTAAGCTCATAACTGATCAAACATATTTATCGAACGTATCGATACATCCTGCTGCTGTTTTCATGCATGAGCGACATGACAGCGCATCAACCTGAGCGGCGGTCGCGTGCACAGAGCGGGCGAGGAGCGCACCTCGTGTACACGTACACTTTGTACTCTTCATGAAATGATCGGGAACGACCGCGCACCGCTTTGCATTTGTGTCTATTTAAAAAGTGTTTCAAAACGGCCTTTATGAAACAAAGCTGAAGAGCTGTGTGTGGAGACGCCTTTGCAAGGTAAGAGGAACAAATAGTAAATATGTTTATAGATAAATATAAAAGGTGAAGATGTTACAGCAGCGGGAGATAAACACATTGCATAGGACAATATGGTCCTTGTAAACTTTTTACCACATTCATGTGTATGAATGAATAATATTCAGTGAATTCCCCATGAGAAATGTTTATTCAGTATTTATTCTAACAAATGAGAACACCAAAACATGATAACTTGACCGAGATGTGTCATTTGTTCTGCCCTTTGTTAGAGAACAGTCTGTATTATAGTATGTGTAGGATCCTCTGTGCAGGCGGGATGTGGGCTCCAGCCAGGAGTCTGCATTTAGATTTCTCTGACTGAGTATTGAATGTTATTAAGGAAAGCTGATCCTGCTTCCTACCTATCCACTTTCCCTTTGCTCCAGCTAGAGTTTGTGCCTAATATATTTGATTCATAGCAAAAAAAACTTTGCTTCCCTTTGTACTTGAATGCTCATGTTCACATACAGCCAAATAAAATACGACGTTGCAGAGTTTATATGGAACACAAGGCACAAATTAATTGTTTTTATGATGTTACCATAATACTCCTGCAGGGAATCTGTGTGTCTGTGAAACTCTACTAAAATATTTTTTAATAAAACATTATGTATTTAAAAAAATCCTTAAATATCTACCTTACAGTGTAGTATTGTATATTCTCACACAAACACACACTTTCAACCTTTTTATTAAAAAAAACAAAAAAAAACATTTAGTAGAGTATTTAAAGTAATATAGTGTAACTCTAATATTTGAACAAAGGACCAAACATCCCATCATGCCTGCCATGTCTCCATGGAGTTGCTATTTGATGGTGGCTCACCACTGTTTGTATGTTGCTATTATAATCTTCACCAATTCTCCAAACAGCTCCTCTACGTCCATGTTCTGCTGCGCCTCTGTATTCACGGCAGGATTCACACGTTTGCTGAATTCATGATGTAGAGCATGGATGGTTTGTCCTTGAACTTTCATCCTCTGCATCGTGCATCGGTGTTGTGCCGCCGGGCAGCCTTTCTTGTATGTTTTTGTGCCATGTTGTGCTGCAGGAACCTTCCTCATAATCTACACTGTCAAGCCTGAGAGCAGGTTTATTTTAGGGGGTTTGAGCACAAAATAACAATGTCTGAGTTCCTGTTTTTGTACTGTTTGTTGTCTCTGATTGCAGGCCCTCCCAGGGGTCCTCTGGGGCTTTCAAAACGCAGCAATCGGATGAATGCTGAATGTGATAACTGTTTTCAGCAGCAGTTCCTCTAATGACCACTAGATGGCTTTTCCAACAAAACTCAGATTGTATTACTGTACTGAAAGAACTCTTCTTTTTTTTTTTTAGAATGACTAAATCAAAAAACATTTTCCCACAAGATTATATGGTCTCAAAAGTTCATTGCATTATTTTACCTGCTGCTATAACTTTGTGACACACGATGCAATTGCAATTAAGTCTACAACTCAAAAACAATTCTGCAAAATGTAAAAGGATTTAGATTCTACAGAAACATGATGCATTTAAAAGACCATCATGAGCCTGCCTCATTTGATATTTGGCAGAATTCATTCTTGTCAAAAAGCACTAGAATCCTTGATTTAGATATGTTTGAAAAATCAGCTTCAGCATCACTTGGACAAGGTTCACAATTGTCTGTCTGTAGAATGATGCACTTATATTGCTCTTGAAATACTGTGTTAATGCAGGGAATGGATGGTGGAAGACTGCATTAACCCCAAGGTTATTATTTTGAATTTTGCTATAATTTACTATTCGGGATGAGATGGAATTCAAAGCGTTCATCTAATTATGGCAAAAACATCCACATCCATGCTTTCAGTAGCAATAATCACAGGCATTTTTCTCTTACAGAGATGTATTTAGATGTTAGGGAGCATGTTTCTCTTAATTGACATCCTGTGATGCTGTGTATCTTGCTCATCCTGCATTTTGCTCCATCCAGGAAACCAAAATTCAATCTTCAGAGCTTCTCTTTAAAAACCTGAGCGTGACATCACAGATGACACGTCAGTGCTTTCTCTCTGTCTATGGGCCCCAAACAAAGGAAATGAAATGCTGCATGAGCAAACTTCACACTTTTACTTGGACATTTTGAAAGTTTAAAGGGTTTCACAAGCCAAAACTCCTGCAAGGCAACATTCAAATATTTCTTATTATTCTCTGGTGGGGGTGGAGGTGTTAAAGACTTCCAGCCAGTCTGTACTGTTCTGTGTGTACTGTTCTGGATGGACTCTGTGCTCACTTGCTGCCATAACAGCCTTGGTTTCTGCCTGTAATTTAGATTCTTTACTTTGTGTTCATTGAGTTCCTGTTAGAGACTCTACAACAGCATCATCTGCAGAGTTTTATTCAAACAGGATGAGTCTGTTTTCTGTTGCAGCCCCCATTTTGTGATTGAGACTAATAAGCTGGGCATGCTTTTACTTAGAAAGGAGAATCCATAATTGCTTGTTTTTTCTGACCATGTTATTGAACAATCATTTTGACTATGAAAAAAAAAAAAAAACCCTGATTACATTTTGCATCCTAAGCCTTTTCGGTTTAAACCTTTCAAATCTAGTCAAATCTTTCCTACAGGAGTGTCAGTGTCCGTACTTCATCAGAGGAGACAGCTGCACTGGCAGAGAATGCATCCAGAGGTCACACCTTGCTTGCTGTTAATCTTCAACACATTCTCGCTCCCGATTCATCAAAAACGGCAGCTTAGACTTGATCAAACTATGAAGCTCTAGGTATTCCTCTAGCGTCAGCTTCAGAGTGTCGGCGACGGCGCGTCAATTTCCGCTTGTTACATGGTGTAAAATAAACTTCTGTCTTTACAGGAAGTTTAGGGTTAGATGACTAAACTACGGGTCTTGTGACGCCGATCACGAACAGCTTGGTCTTGCCATGTTCTGTCAGTTCTGTCAGTCTAATACCTGTGTGGCAGCTTGGATCATATCAATGATCTATTGCAGACTAAGTTCTGAATCAGTGGTTATTTATGCATGTCTTTTAGTTTGTCACATCTGTTTTGTGTAGGGTCCAACACGACCTGTGAAGACCTGCAGTACAGACAAATTTTGCGGAAAAAGGTTTACCAAACACTGGACATGTCCTCCGCACTAAAGCAAAATATCGTTTGTAATTGTCTTCCAAAGCCACTGACACCTTCATCGCCAGCAGGAAAAATATTTTTTGCAAAATAGTCACAGAAAATGTATATGAGCATTTTCTAATTGGACACAAGGGTTAAGGTTAGGTTAGGGATTTAGCACATATTTTGTGGTCACGGCTAAAAGAAACCAACACTGATAGTTCATCGAACACTTTGTGCCAACAGTGGTCTCCCATCTCAAAGTCACAGGCTCTGTTAACCCATGTGTAGCTTTATAAAATCGTCACGGTCGTACAGCCTTTTCTTATCATATTCACAAATCTGCTCGTGTCCCTTCGTCCGTTAAATGCAAACATCTGTCATATTTAGGCTTTTGAACAAAGGACTGACTGTCGTTTTTCTTTGGAGTCTCCAAAGGGAGTTTGTGGCCTCAAGATGTGCTTTGACGGGATCCCCACTGTGTTTCTGTTGATGCCGTTCATGTGGATTTTTTTGGTGCCCTGCTGTTAAAAATCGAGGAAAAACCTGACCCTGCGTCAGTGCCGATGGGGACTTTCTCTTCAGGAAGACTCCGCTTGTCGAAATGTAGGAAGCGAGTTCAAGCAGGAAAGCAGCAGCTCTGCTGACATGCCCCGGAGCAAGGCATTGACTCCCTGCTTGCTCCGGATCTTTCAGCTTTGAGAAATCTGTATTGTGCATTTCAAAGCATGAAACAGCACTAAATGTTTGCGATTAGGCCATCGCACCAACAGGAAGAAAGTTGGATGGATGAAACATGCCGAGACACTGTGACCACAATGCTAATGACTCACAAGTCTGTCATCTCTCCTGTGAATGTTCATTCCTCGTGTACTATATGCAACCGTGCACATCCAGAACGTGTGTGTGTGTGTGTGTGTGTTCGCATCCGTCATGTATGACTAGCAGGCTCCTCTGCAAACCGAAGGAATTCACACACTTTTTTTTTTTTTTTTATTCTCAGCAAAACCCTCTCAACTGTTACATCCATCCCTCTACTCCCCCAACACACACACACAAACACATACACACATACACACTCGCCAGCTCCGCCATAGACTTTGGAATTCACTGTTGCCATGGCAATGGAATAGAGCACGCTCTCTCGCATCGCCTGTTCTTTTCTATTGCTTTATATCTCTCTCTCTGTAGAGGCAGACCAGCGTCTCTTGTTTGACAGGGGGCTCGTTTTCTCCCGTTGGCATCAGGTTTTGGATGTTTGTTTGTTTATTCAAAGACATATCATCATTGTCATGTAGAAAACATGTTTGTATGGGAAATGCTTCTGTACAGGAGCATCCCCTGGTTTCAAGACTCATGTCACGTTCGGTAATCAAATCCATCCTTTCCCCATCTTTCTGTCTTTCTTCTCACACACTCACTCTCTCTCTCATCTGCTCTTTACCCCCCTCCGCCTCTTTCTTCCTTCTCTCAGTAGCTAAGATGACTGCCATGACAATTCAATGAAGGGAGAGGACGCCAAGTGAAGTATCCCCCCCGCTCGCTGGAAAGAAGAGAAGGAGTGCTCAAGTTACAAAGAGGAGAGGTAGAAGCAGAAGAGGAGGCGGAAGAAGGGATAAGAAGAGAGGGAAAGGCAGAGGAGCAAGGGAAGGGGAGAGAAAGCGAAGGATAAACGGTGGATGGAGGCGGCTCGGACCGGGGCTACGGAGCGCTCTTCACCGACGAAGAACATCAGCACCAGGGGGCAGAAACGATGGAGGCGAAAGGCAGAAACGTGCCCTCAGGTAACACACACACACAAATACACACACAGAGGCAGACGTGCACACACAAACAACAAACCACCAGATGCACATGTGGATTCTTGTATGCATGCACACATACATGACACATACAAACATGTTTCTAGACATTCAGGAAACATTCAAACCCAAAAAATGAGCGTGGACGAACACAACTGTGCAGGAAGCCACACAAACACACGCACACACACACACACTGGAGTGCAGATGTGCACAGAGGTCTAGATTCAGAGGGCAACAGTGTAACTGAGGTAAACGTTTGGGAACATGCTGTAAAATATGTAAATATTGGTTTAGTTGACCAGCAATTGCAATAACTGAACTAATCTGTGCGAAACTTGAAATGTCATTCAGTTTCCATGATGTCGCTTTTACATGCAGTGTGTCTCCGGACAACAGATTCATTTATTCATTTCAAATGCAAAACGCAGACTCGATTGGTTGGATCCCGTACTTTTTTTGACGAGGCCAACCTATCAGGGTCAAGTGAAGCCAGGATACTGAGCTTTGTGTCGACACTGGAAGAAACTGAGTTCTGTTTTTATTTGTAAGAGCACAAAATATTCTTATTGAAGTCGACACTGTTGCCTGAACTGGCTTTGTCACTGCAACCTGAAGCAGAGTCACACACTGAAAGTGTGCTTGTAGTAAAAACGGTAGACGCATAAATCTGCCATTCATTTATTATTAATAAGCAGGAGTATTTTATTCAGAAGGGAGACGATTCACCACATCCATCTATGGAAATCCAGGTTCCAGCTTGTTTCAACGCAGACAAATACAACTAAATTAAAGATGTGGGGAAGCTAGACTGTTTACGATTGAGAAGACCTACGTATCTGTTTAGAGCTTGTGCTTCAGAGGCCTCTGAATGTCTCGCAGAAATGTGACAGTTCAGTGTGAACATGAGGGAAGCCTGTTGCTGCTCAGGGTTACACCTAACTTTATCATGAAACAGCGTTGTAAAAAATGTTTGTTTTTTAAAAACATGACACAAAACATGTGTCTAAGGATCGAAACAAATGATATTTCCGATCCTTCCGGTATATAATTGACAATGATTTCACTTTGAAATTTGAAATCGGAAGTTGTCATCTTGACAAAATGTAGACAAGCAGAACATTCTTTTTTTTAATTCAATGCCACTTGTATGTATAAATGTAAATACTGGGTCTTCCAACTCAGCTGTACATTTTAAATCAGAATCAGAAAACCTTTATTCGTCCCACAGCGGGGACATTTACAGCAAAGGGACAGTGCAGATAAAAGGTTAAGTACAAATGGATAAGTACAAAATACAAGTACAAAAAACACAACAACCGTGGTAAATCTACAATTAACGTATATTCTTGTTTTGAGACACTTCAGTGCCGTTTCTCACCATCTCAACAGGCAACAAACAAAGAAAACAAGTAAATGAATTAGTGACAGGTACCAGTCAGCTGGTCACTAAGACTACACCATGATAAACAACCATAAACAACAATAAACAACAGCTCAACAACAGTATATCATGAAGTGCATTACAATGAATTATTGAAGGAAAATGAAGCAAACATTTTCAGTTAAAACAAACATTTCTTGACTTGCTGTCTGATTGTAATGCACTGTTGTCCTGCTTCAGTCTTTACTTTGTACAGCAGGAAGGGTCAGTTTTCGGGTCAGAGTACCAGTGGTCTCTGTTATTTTTGGAATTTTTGTTGCCATAGAAACAACCCTCGGGCCCACAGAATTAGCTAAATAGTTTAAAAGCCCACACTGGGATAGATGTTCTCTGTGCGATCGATTGTTTACATTAACCTCCCACTGGTGGAAAACATGAGCAGGAATCGCAGGGTTTAGCATTTATCCACCGTTTTTATTCGAATGGTTGATATCTTACTTGGGCACTAAATGGTTAAGTGGAACCTATGCAGATCCCTCCTTCTTTCTTCTCTCCTTGGATGTTTCCTGAAGCACAACAGATGTGTTGTATCTCAATTTCCCTCTCACTGCTCACCTCTCAGCTTCCATTTATGTCTCTTCTCCTCCTTCCTCTCCTCCTTCCTCTCCACTCGTCTCTTCTCGTCTCATCATCCACTTCTCTCTTGTCTATTTTACCCTCCTATGTTTATTAATGTGAACGTATACCTCTGTACCCTGCTCTCTTTTCTTTCTTTATCTTCTGCACTTGCTTTTTGGTGTCTTCTCCACTTATAAGCTTATTAGTTTCCCCCCCAGAAGTCCTATTGATCATATCAACATACCTGCAAACTTGTTGATATTAACGCCTCTTAAAGTGAGTTATTTTGAAATCCAGGTTTTGACAGGAAGGTCAGGATTCAACTGTGCTTACCTGGTGAGAACAATTGAATCTAAAAATGAATGGATTTTCTATCTTTATTTCAATTTCCTTGGGAAACTCATTGACTTACTTACAAAGGAGGGTTGTCTATGTCTCCCAGCAGTGCATCTTCCACCCTGCACTGTTTGTGTAACAATATTTGATGTTTTATGTTTTTGGTCGATGCACAGGGTCGGCATTTTGTTCCTCTGCTGCATGCTGCCAACATTTATTTAGCGCTTTAGGCTGTATACGCAAAAGGAAAGACTCAACCCCATCAGGCTCGCACCACTCACCCACAGGAGCCCGTGAGGGACAGTAGTTCTATTAATGCATAAATAGCTTATTTGACAGTTCAATGCATGAATTGTGAACAGGGTGGAATGAAAAAACCTTCTTTCAAATAAATGACTTGAACAAAAGTCTACTTAGTTTCAGATTAGCCTGAATATTGGCGTACATACTGTATATTATCTGGCTATGTAAGTTACACACTTAGAATCAATCAGTGACCTGTAGGCAAACAGTGATTGTGATCAGTAATGGTCAGTATAGGTGGACCAAGGCCTTTGTACGGGTGAAAGAATCCAACTTGTGACCAGAACATCATTACAGCAGATACCTGAGACCGGAATTGGTAGAAGGAGTATTAATCTTTCCACAGATTTCTCTCAATAAACTTCCATAAATCCATGTGGAATTCATATAAAAAGAAGTTCCCTTTACTTTGAGCTCAGCCTGATTATCATCATGTTTAAAAATTGTCTCAAACACAGCATAATCACATAATGCGGTTGATTATTGTCTGCAAATTCGTTATTTCTGTGCTCACAGGACGTTTCCCATGACTTCCTATTTATTCAAGAACTGAAATATTGGAGCCAATGTCTTTTTAAGACACTCTGCTCCACCCTATGTACGGTATCTGCCAACATCTTGTGTCACGGCACATTTGTGAAAGGGAAAATACTTCTAAATAAATGTTGTCCTTTGCTTTTTTGTCTTAATGTCACAAATGAACTCTGAAGACATTTCTTCTGGAGATATTAGTGGAATAAGCCAGACAAGTTCAGCTGATTGTGGTGCAACTGCTGCTGGACACTAGTACAGGTTGATAAAGATAATAGATTATATAACACCATGTTCTTCAGTTGACAATGCACCTCTAAAATCCAAAAGATTTAACATAAAGTGATGAAGATCAACATAATTATTTAAGTAAAACAAAGCAAAGTTTAATCCCGTGTACTGCTAAGTACTTTCCACATCTGATTTTGGTGTCTGTGTTCTTCAGACATTAGTTTCCTTCCCCGCCCAGCGATGGTGTGGTGCGAGCGGGGCATCCAGGTGCTGCTGACCACCATGGGGGCGTTCGCGGCCTTCGCCCTGATGACGGTGGCCATCGGCACAGACTACTGGCTGTACGCTCGTGCCTTCATCTGCAACAGCACAGCCAACTCCTCCCAGGAGGACTCCAACAACAAGGACAAGAAAGATCCCGGGGCACTCACCCACTCCGGCCTCTGGAGGATCTGCTGCCTTGAAGGTACAGCTGTGTGTGTGTGTGTGTGTGTGTGTGTGTGTGTGGGGACCCCACTATCGGGCAAAAAAATATGTGGACCCCTGAAGGGAGGAAAAGTTGTGTGTGTGTGTTTGTGTGTTTTCTCCTGTGCTGGTTACTTGAAGGTCTTGTTGAGGTCAATGTGCTCATCAGTGTAATCAGAACAGACATAAATAGGTGTTCTCTTACTCACACACACACACACACACACACACCACCAGTATGACACATTGCCCTATTTATTTGTCTGTTTTGTCGATCTGCTCTTTAACCTTTTGGATTTGTTATGAGATCAGTTATGAGAAGGACATCTCACAGTTCGTAAAGGTGGAGGCCTCGAACTCAACACCACCTGAGTTGATGGCAGTTTGAATGTGTGTGACGTAACCATGTGAGACGGGAGAAAAGCTCATTTGATCCCGTGTTTGCTTCTTTGCTACATGTTGGCATTGTTCAGATAAGAGGATTTCAGCCTGTATAAATCTGCGCTCTGCCTCATTTACCCCTGCTGCACTTGTTATTTTACGTTGATGCACAAACACACACAAACACTTGTGTTTATATAGCCGTGCTACGTGTTCAACATAAAGCTCATCACAATGCCCCAGAGTTTGGATGTTAGTTGTGACTCCTCCAATATTCAGACAGAGGACAGGACACACACAACTTCTCACACATGGACAAGTTAAGGCTTCGAGGCCGTAAATATCTATTACAAAGGTTCTCATGTGTTACTACAAGGTGTGACAAGTTGCATTTTAACACCAGTAAACAACAACATTCACTTTCAGGCATTAATATTATTATCATAAATAAAAGAACTCCAGCTTTTTCACTGCGTTTTTAGTCAAATCTGAGGAAGAACATTTTTGAGATTCAAGTTTACTAGTTAGTTTTTGTCAGCTATTTTTATATGGAAGGAGCTCTTTTGTTTGTGATGTGACGTGCGTCGCCAGGTTGTCATATACCTCTCTTGTAAGATGTGACAGCACATTAAATGTTGTTGTTGTTGTTTCTTTGAGGTGTAAGCCATTTCATCCCACTCTGCTGTCCACTGGGCCCATTAGTGGATTTCTCTTCCCTCTTTAAACTAGTTCCTGGTGCTATTACATTAATAATTCTGTAATAGTCTTGAAAGGATCTGAAATTGATTCAGGTTGGCTGATTTGTGTTTGTTTGCACAAGCATGTGTCTGTTCACAGTCTTTTTAATGTGGTTTTTTTTTTCTCACTTTTATTTTCTTTCAAGAGAAACATGGGATCTCACTTTTCGTCTTGATGTTTATTTTGTCCATGAGATGGACAAATAGCTGTCAAGGTAAACAAATATTCCCTCTCAATAATGCTGTTTCTGTTATGAGTCACAAGACAAAACAGAAGCATGCTGCTGTTCTTCCAGGGCTGAAGCTTTCAGTACGTCTGGTAATGGCATAAACATTAACATACAGCGAGAGGAGGACGACTTATAGCATGTGTGTGGAAGAGAAAACTACACTCTATGATTGTTGATTTGATTCTAGTTGATTTTGGCGACATGAAAGGATGATTTTAACGAACGTTTTCTTCATAGATATGCTAATGGCACGGGTTAGGGTTGGTAATGTTGGTCTGTACACCACTTTGTCCCAGACTGAGATGTTTCAACATGGATTACCTGACATTCACGGTCCTCTGGGGATGAATCCTTTTGACTTTGGTGATTCTCTGACTCTTCCTCTATCCCCATAAGGTTGACTTTTGACCAAATACCTAAAAAAAAACTAATTTCCCATCAACCTGACCTGTACTTTTTGCTTATTGCCAATTAGCATGCTTTTATGTTACTAAGATGTTGAAGATGGTAAACATTGTACCCGCGGGAGCATTTATTTCTCAGCACCAGCCTCGCAGAGCTACTAGCATGGCTGTCCACTCTTACTTTACAACTATTTATCTGATGGGATTGGATGGATTTTTTTTGTATCTCACTTATCTTCCCCTCTTCCTCGTGAGCTCCACTTTTTTCTACCTTCTACCTCCTTCCTCACCCTCTCCTTCTCTTCCTCTCTGCCTTGTTCCAGGCTTGAAGCGAGGTGTGTGTTCCCAGATCAATCATTTCCCAGACGACGCAGACTACGACCAAGATTCGGCAGAGTATCTGCTGCGTGAGTGACACACACACACACACACACACACACACACACACAGTCTCCATCACACACGGATACAGAAAGGACAGAAGGGGATGGTGGGCGGACATCAATGCACGGATGTCAGATTCAAGCAAAGCGTTCCTGGAGGTGTGTGTGTGTGTGTGTGTGTGTGTGTGTGTGTGTGTGTGTATTTACATGCCCAGGTGCATGGGGTTGGGAGTCTGGGGGTGTGCAGAAAGCTTTTTTCACAGATAGATTGAAAGAACAGCCTTCACTAATGGATTATTTTCAGCTCAGGATTCTGGTTTCACATCCTGCCTTCATTGTGATAGCAAATTCTGTTCGTACAGCGCTAAACCTTTTGGTTTACAAAGTATATGTTTCACCATCCATATATTATATAAAGATATCTATTTCTGTGAAGGAGGCTGCGATGCTACTTCGAGATTTCCGTGTCTGCTTTGCTGTGCAACATTGACTGAATAAAATATATATGTTACGTCTCCAAAGGCTGCACAAGCTTTCTGATTTCTTTTAAAAATACAAAATGTTTAAAATTCAGAGTTAATGGACGACCCTGGGATACATGCTATGGATCTTTTCAATATAAGTTAACTGATGGAAAAATAATGAAAATTTTCAAAAACGCCTCAGGTTGCAATGTTAAGAAATCTTTTAAACTTCGGTATCAGCCCCAAAAACTAAATATTGTTCCATTGCTCCATGACTATTATCGATTATTTTATTTAAATATGCAACTAACAATTATTTTCATTAAACATAATCCGCCACTTGTTTCAGTTTTTAATAGATTGATTGTTTGTCAAAAGATATATTTAAACAAATTCTCATAGCCTTCATGGCTTTTTTGGCCCAAATAAAAGCCCAAAACTTAAAGAAATTCAATATACAATTATATTTGACAAAAGAAGCAAATTCTTACATTTGATGAGCTGTAACCAGTTTGTCATTTTTGTTTGTTAAAGTTCTTAATCAACCATCAAAATAGTTTCAGATGTGCAGTGTTTCTTTTGATCAATATATATTTGTAAGTAAGGGTTTTTCCACTGATCACCAAAATTCAGAACATCATCACAAACCTCCTAGAGCTCAGAAATGTTTCTTATCTAGCATAATCAATACATTGTGCTGAAGAGACAAACACAGTCCCCTTTGCCTCTAAAAAACAAATTGAGAGAATAATTTGCAGCCACTGTTTGACATGTCTGACAGAAGCTTCTATGTATGTGCTTATCAAAGCATTATCTTTTCTCTTCTGAGGCAAAACAAAAGATAACGCAGTTTGAAAAGTCACCTTGAAAACTTGAAGGCTCTGCTTTTTTCCACATGTCCCTGCTGGAGATGGAGCTATTCAGCATTTTAATCTTCTATAATGTCTCATACGTTATCACTACTGCTTAAAGGTTTGAGGTGTCTGCAGACAAATTTACTGTCGAGGAGTTTTAGGTGATGTAAAATCTACCGTAAAATGTATAAACTCAAACACTGTTTAAAGAGTATTCTATAAAGTTTGAGGACTTACATGAGGCCGATTTTTAAAGAACTGTCAAAGAAGCCAGGATATCCGGACCTTAAATCCCTAATATGGGTCAATCTCAGAATATACTGGATCCTACATTTCTAATAATTAAACTTAATATCACATTTTCATTAGACCGACGTTGCCACCTTTGAACCCCCACAACTTTAAAACTCTACTTTGTAATGTATGGCTTTGTAAATGGCTTTCTGTCCAAAATGTGTTGTCCTCCAGAGCCACAAAAGACATTATGTGGTAAATATCATGTAGGGAACTTCTAGCCATGTTCCAGAGCCAAGTTGTAGTGTGAGCTACTGCGGCACGTATTGGTGTGGTGGTGGTGGTCTCGTGGTTCGGCTTCCATATAGAGCACCACTTAACCCTGAGTTGCTCAAGGGACTGTCCCTGTAGTTGGTTCACTGTAAGTCGCTCTGGATAAGAGCGTCTGCTAAATGACAAATGTAAATCCAAATGTAACACTTCATCTCCAACGAGGTTAACTTTGCACCTTCAAATGGTGTGGAAACTCAAAAATAATTCTCACAAATTTTACCACATGAGGAAAAAGCACAGAATTAGCCATATTTTTTAAAGTCCAGAAGAAGGAACATTTCAGTGCACAACATGATGTGTTTCTGTCGGTGGCCTCATCTGCAGGTGTGGTGCGAGCCTCCAGCATCTTCCCAATCCTGAGTGCCATACTGCTCCTGCTGGGTGGAGTGTGTGTTGCGTCCAGCAGCTTCTACAAGAGCAAAAGAAACATCATTCTTGGTGGAGGGATTCTCTTCGTAGCTGCAGGTAAGACGTTGTGTCTGCAGTTGTGTCGCGGTTTTGGAGGTTTTGGAGACCTCTGTTCTTTCACTTATAGCTTGGAGAAATTTCTTGTTGGTAGTCTTACCATGAGGAGCAAATGTGTGTAAGAATTTTACTAAAAGGGGTACTTATAATGTGATATCTTTAGTATTTTAGGTCTGGTTTGACCCCCTTTATTACTTGTCTTTGTTTTTACAATCTGTCTATCTCCCCTCAAAACTGAAATTAAATTGTGCTATTTCATATTTCAATATTTCAGATCTATCAGTCTAATACTGGCATAATAATAATTAGTATTATGTATGATAGGCAGATTGATTTTCATATTGCGCCTTCTTCTACTCTGTATAATTGAAGGAAAACAGTTTCAATATCCCTGCCTGGAAAACAATTAAATGAAGCTGCAGGTTGATGTGTCTCTGAGGAGGACTAACACTAAACGTCTTGTATATTTCCTCAGGCCTCAGCAACATCATCGGAGTGATAGTGTACATCTCAGCAGCTCTGAGCGACATTTCCCCCAAGAAAGATGAAGACAAGAAGTGGCACTACTCCTACGGATGGTCCTTCTACTTTGGCGGTCTGTCCTTCATCCTGGCCGAGATGGTGGGTGTCCTCGCTGTTAACATCTACATCGAGAAGAACAAGGAGCTGCGCTGCCGCTCTCGCACCGACCTCTTCAAGAGCACCACGCACGCCGTGCTGCGACTGCCCAGCTACCGCTTCAGACGGCGCTCTCGCTCCAGCTCTCGCTCCACCGACCCGCCGCGCTCACAGGAGACCTCGCCCATTGGCACATCCAAGACCTTCAGCCTGCCGCCCTCTGCTCCACCCTTCTCCGTGGCCACTCTGCCCAACCCACACCACACCAGCAGTGGCGGAAGTGGAGGAGGCGGCGACATCTCCATGTACACCCTGTCACGGGACTCCAAGCTGGGCAGCCTGGGAGGCGGCGCCCCACCTCTCTATGGCACGGTGGACCGCGCCACATTGTACCAGCTCCACAACTACTTCCCAAAAGATTCCAGTGGAGGAGGAGGAGGAGCGGTGATAAGCAGCGGCACACTCCCATCTCACTCCAAGTCCAACTTGGCGGCAGCAGCGGCTGTAGCCCAGAATGCAGCACCGCTGAATACCTCCACATCAGCTGCCACACCGGCCCAGCCGGCTCCAATATCTACAGCCACCATGGAGAGGGACAGGGGCAACATGGGAACCCTGGACCGACTGACGGCCAAAAGGGACAGGGATAGCAACTCAGATACACTCAACAGGAAAACTACGCCAGTTTAAAACAAATCCTCAAAGAGAAGCGAGAGAGTTGTCAAGACGTTAGAGATATTTGAGTTTAAAGAGAGGAAGAGTAGGGCTGAAAATGTGTGGCTGACACTTCAACGGTAATGTTTCTGTCCTTGAGCCTGGGGTATCTAACTGCCATATTTGCTTACCAATATCATAAACAGTCATAGAACACCTGAGATTGTGTGCAAATTCATGACAACTGCCTTAAAATGGTCATGACTTTAGCTTCAAAACAGTTAATTATACAGCAATGGTGGAGTGGAGGCTTCAGCACAAGGGACTTTTCACGGTTGTACAAAATCACACATACACAACTTGGAGCTTCCCAGTAAAGTCAGTGTCCCGGTGCACCAGTTGGGGGTTAAGTGCCTTGCTGAGGAGGCAGGGGAGCTCAGTAGTTATTTACTCTCCCCTTCTACATTGTATCAGCTGCTGTGGGGATTCAAACTACAGCTTTAACAAGAAGAAGCTTGGATTTTGTGATTTGTAAGTCAAACTGAACTGAATCTGGTTTAAAAGTGAGTTTCTAGACGTCCAGTTTGAACCCGCAAACCACCAAATCAATGCTTTTTGGTATTTGGTATTAACACTTTTAACCATCATAAATAAGAAGATAAGAAAGTGGCCTGATGGCTTCAGCCACACTTCTCTGTCACAGCGCCACAGACGGGAACATTCAGCCAAGTAACAAGCTGCTCAGTGATGAGTTGCCAATTCAAGTTCAACAGTAGCTACTTACCCTCTGGTCCAAGGAGAGTGACCTCAGCCATATCTAACCTACTGGCCCACCATACACACATCAAAAGAAGCTGACACACTGTGAGCCTATTTATTTTTCATTGTGTGTCAAAGTAATTACGTTGACAGATGGGCATTCTCCACGCTCCGAGAGAAAGCCATAGACGTCAAGCTTCACCCTGTACGCCTCTATTACACCACTGCCAGTTGTCACAGTTTGGTCAAACATTGCAACAAATGTCCATCTGAGCAAGTAACTTCATCTGACGTTAAATTCCTTGAGTCTTTAGCAAATATTTCACACGTTTGAACAAATTCTTGCCAAATAGAAGTAGACTGCTCTTTTTGTTTCATTTGTTTCATGTTCCCTTGGCAATAGGAACTGCATTAACAACCTAATGCAAACTGTTGTCTCGCGTGAACCTCACCTTGTGTGCAAATAATGCATTAAGAGGTTTTTGATACAGATACTAATTAGAGCACAGCTCCAACAGAAATATCCTGCAGAGTTAATAATTATATTGTATGATATCACTCTTTTTTTTTGCATGAAAACAACATTTGTTGTGAAGCCGATCAAATTGCACCAATCCTCATTTTTAATGCCTATTGTCAGGAGTTTTGCTAGGTAACTTTTAAATCAGTGGTATTGATTCCCTGTGCTTTCCAATCCCTGCTCATGAACTATGGTCTTTTCGTGTCATCAGAAAGCTAAAATGTTGCTAAATGCAGCTTTTAAGGTCGATGGACGTACTTGTAAAGATTCACTTTATCGCATTCTTTGTGATGTTTATTTGCCAAAATCGATTCCAGGGTTTGTATGACTGTTTATGAAGACGTTTCGATACCGAAGGCTACAAGGCAGTACCCGTTAAGTGTTGCTGCAAAGGGCTGCAACCACAGGCAACAGGGTGGGGGTCAATTCAGTTTACACTCAGGGGGTGGAGTTTTAGTTAGAACTTAGATCAAATGCTAAACATTTAAAATCGTTTTACTCTAATATGACAAATCAACCATTTATTAGCATTAATCAAACCAAGCTCCTGAATTACTCTTAAAATATGACACAAAGCTATGGCACATTATGGATTATTGAATAAGTTGCAAATTATCTTGATAGAATTTCTAACAAAACAATCACATTTTGAGCGCAGTGCCACATTTTTGAGGCTGTGACGACAACATTTCAAGGAGGAAAAAAAACACCTGTGATCGCTGTACTGCGTGACATTTTGAACTGAAACCCTTCACGTGTCCTAAATCTGACTATCGGACGAACATGCTGAACTCTCAATGCACTTTTGGATCAGCTGCGTTTGCAAAATGAATTCAACCCAACCTTGGTTGACGTCAAGTCGCAGGAGGAGGGAAAGAGAAAAGAGCACATCCGCTAGCTTCAGTTCCCCCTCCCTCCGTCTCTCTTTTAGCTATAACTATATACTATTTCACAAACTAGAAAAATAAATGTATTATGTATTATCAATCCATTTACTTCAACAAAAGCACATAATGTCTGTAAATGGTAATCCTTGGGTTGTCTTTTCATTCTGAGTGATTGATTATCATCTCTCTGTTAAATGAGATTGTAACTCCTTGAGTATTAATATCATGTTGCTGGTGTTTCTATGATCGTAATGGTTATTGCAGGGTATTTATACATTTTGAAATATTTTCTTTTTGTAATTTTTTTATATTCCCGTTTCATTTTCTTTATCTTGCTTATGTACACTAGAGTCAGTGGTGTCATGTGGAAAGCATGTGCACAACAAGTGAGAGGGTGATAATGTGTAAATTCATCTTTAGATTCATCTTCATTTCCATTATTTCATCGCATTTCTGTGCACAGGGAGAGTTGACTGAGCGTGCATGCTCTTATTCAGCAACATCCTGCTTCGCCTCACATTTACTCACACATTCACGCTGGCACCCGCCCAGTACAACCAGTCCGTCGCTGGTTACTGAGCAGCTTCCCTGGAACAATTGGGGGCTACGTGCCTTGCTCAAGGGCACATTGAGAGTGTTTATCATGTTATTTTCGCCATCTTGATTGTTCTAATTGGCAGCCTTGTAGTATTTTTTTTTTTTCTAAATATCACTCAAAATTTTGCTGTGAATGTTATTTTTGTCTATTTCCTGTGTATTTATTCTCTTACAAATATTTTTTTTCATTACGTAATCTTCTCTATTTCTATCCGTACTCTTTAATTTGTCATTTCCCTCTAGTTTTTATTTCAACTTGTCGCTCTTACATCATCATCTTATCTTCCTTTCCTTGCAGGCTTTCGTTTTTTTGTTTTTTGTTTTTTCCTCTAAACATTACCAACGTAGCCTAATATTCAGTGTTTTTTAATGTTCTGGCTAGTGTATAACTGTTGGCGATAGAATTTATATTAATCTATTTATTTTCGTGGTGGTATGTATAGGTATTCTTAATGTTATATTGTTTCAGAGTTCCTACACCTGTAACTTTGGGCTATAAAGGCTTCACTGTCAGTAGCCTAAGTGCTGGGAGAGTGGGTTAAATGTGCTCTGTGTTGGTGTTGTCAGTGGTTTTTACATGGTAAACAATTAAGTAGAACAAAATACATCGGCCTCATGCTTCTGAGAAATATGTGAAGTGTTAAAGAAAAATCTCTAAATAAGTCGTACATTTTTATTTTAAGTGTTTATGAGAACATGGTCAAAAGGACATGCTGTTCCTTCGTTTTCAGTTCATATCCTGATGTGAAAAAAGCCATTTTCAAGCCAGCGTGAGTCACCAGCTCCTTTTCCCAACACTTTGGCTACTGACAGGAGTCAGACAGGAAACTCTTCAAATGGAAAACTGGTATATTTCCACTCAGCAGACCGATACATGTAAAGGACAATAGGGAAAAAGGGGAAGCAATACAATATACTGATCCTCGCTGGAAAAGACAAAAAATATAAGGTATATATACATATATATAAAAATATAGATATATTCATTAAAGTTCTATATGAAAATTGTGTTGTGTTGTGAATTATTGATGAAATACAGTTTACAACAACTCTCCCGAACACATACAGTATAGTATGGTTATGTTTAGGCAACAAATGCTATCACGGTTAGAGAAATATGTTCATGGTTAAAAAAGAAATTTGAACTAATGCACATTCGGGTGGAATTTGGTGTCACAGTCTGGCTCTGTGTCCAAATGTCCAAATGTCCTCTGACTGCGGTCAAAAAATATTACGTTCTATGTCTTTTCTTAACCACTTTCCCTTGACCTCTTTGGAAAACGTCCTGAGGTGATAAAGATTTAAGAAAAGAGAATCTTACTGCATTGCACTATGCAAAGACGGAATTTTTTCTTTCAAGCAACTTTATTTATAACACATAGAAAAAAGTACAGTGACAAACATCAATGTTGCACAAATCAAGTCAGGATTCCTGTCCAAAACAGATTCACACCTCCAAGAAGAATGTTTTACTGTATCCATAGAATGTTGCGTCGCTTTAAACGCTGCTACAGCAAGGAATTGTGGGACGGCGATATCTGTTTATCTGTTTTTCTTTGGTAAATGACGGTCCAGTGTACCCTATGCTAAAGGAGATAACAAAGGTAGCATTGAAGCACCTTTCCTTCATCCTTCCTTCCGGTCATTTAACTCAGTGAGGAACACACCTGCTCTGAATCGTCCTCGTTAGTCCTCGTTAGTCCTTCCCTTGTCCCAGCGTTTCCCCAGCCAATCAGCTCTCTGCCTGCTCTCCCACCTGATCACCTGATCACCCTCAGCTGAGCTTCTCTCAACCTGCACATCATCCTCTCGTCAGACTAGTGTGTATTTAAGTCCCGTCAGTTCAGTGTGATCTGTGTTAGATCCTTGTTTAGCTTTAGCTTTAGCGTTAGGGTTAGGGTTAGCTTTAGGGTTAGGGTTAGGGTTAGGGTTAGGGTTAGGGTTAGCTTTAGCTTTAGCGTTAGCTTTAGCTTTAGGGTTAGCTTTAGGATTAGGATTAGGGTTAGGTTATCAGTTATCAGTTTGGCCGAACCTTGAATAAACCTTCGAGTTCACGTTGCCTGCAGTCTCCTGCGTTGGGCCCACATGCTTCACTCTTCATGACAGTTTACTCTCCATCAAAGATAAATTAATGTCTGTGGACAAGAAGGTCATGATTGTAGTTTCTGTGATCTCCCTTTTGTGTGTTCTCGACTCCAAGATTACAAGATGTAATATTTTTTTTTTCAAAACGTTGCCGTTTGTCGACATGTGCAGGTGGATGATGTCTTGAGATTTGAATCTGTTTTGGGACATTTTGGAACGCATCAGGATATGCTGTCATCTCTCCGTAAAAGCTCCAAATTGATCACATTCCCTGGATCATTACATCCAGGCCACATTACGCTGATCACTACTTCGGTCCTTTGGTGCGTCTGCTGTGTGTTAAATGATGCAATGCTACACGATATGGCAGGTGTGATTGCAGTCGTATTGAAAGCATCACACTACTGACAGACAACAGTCATTATTCACACAAAAACAAGGGTTTGCCAGAAAAAGAAAAGAGAAAGGTGTCCTTTTAAGCATTTGAACAAACAACCATTGCTCTTGTTGCTATAGATAGACATAAACAATACTCTGAAAAAGATAATAATGATAATTTGACAAATCTGACCTAAAAAAGGAAACCGTACAGACCGTGACAGGCAGTAATTAAGACTGTGCGGTCTCTGTTGAGATGTCTTCTCTGGAGAGAAACACAGGGAGAGACTGTCAGCCCAGGGGAAATGTGACAGTTTTTAATCTCGCTGACAATAGATCTGCTGGCAGAGCGCACAGGAGATGGAGATGTGTTTGGTTGAAGCAGTGAGGAATGTGATTCGGTGTCAAAGTTTTAATTAGTTGGCCTCTCTGTCTGGAATCCTCAGTGTCGTCTCCACGTCTTTGTGCAGCAGGACCAGGCTCAGCAGCTCTGCAGCGGCAGCGTCGTCAGAAGTATAACAGGAGACCTCACTGATAAAAGATGTGTGGTGGTCTGAAAATATGTTTCTCAACTGCTCCAGAATACATATGGAAAGGAAGAAACTCTTAGAAGCCTTCAAGAATAATAAATGATAAAATATACAGATTTTATAATAAACATTATCTAAGAGGACAGGTGTTGCACTTGAAGAACATCCAAACATGAGACCCCGAGAGATTTTGGGCTGAAATTAACAAAATGGGAACAAGTTGTGTTTGAAGTCCTGTGATTGGGCTGCCTGAGGTAATAACGCTGGGACGGAGACTTCAAGGGACCCTTCTCCTGGGAGACTTTACATTTTGATGATAGGTATTATAAAGACATATGCTCGAGGAAAAATGTACTAGAGAGCAAAATATTAAAAGAAGAATATTGTGTAAATGAGGTCCTAAAAAAAGGAAAGTTCAAATGGCAATTTATAAAACTATAATGGGAGAGAAAAGTGGAGTTGAAAACAACTGAGGTATTCAAATCACCCAAATACTTTGATACTTTGTGCAAATTCTTTAGAACATATTTCGAATATGGCAAAATATAAATATATATCTTTGTGGCTCAAAATCTATTATAAATCCAAAGTGAGGACCCAAGGGTGCCTTTTTAAAATGAGAAGAATTAACCTAATGAGCACAGCTTACAAGCTGCACTGATATTAATGAGGCTCATGTTCTAACAGAAAGAACAGCTCCTGAAGAGCAAAATATCTTAGATATCATATCTTTGAAATGTGTACAATCATAAAACAGAATTTGTGAAAATAATTAATGAGTGGTGTAATAAATAAAATGATTAATAGAACGTAAACAGGAATAATTGACCTGCAGTACCTTCCAGTTTAAAGTTGGATCACGTAAACTGAACTATGAAGACTGATATAAATATCTTGGTTTCTATATTGATGAACATATGAATAAAAAAATAAAAAAAGCTGTTAAGGTTCTTGCTGAATCAGCATGTAGCTCTCTGTGAGAAGTCACTGGTAAAAGTAAAACATTTAAAGATGAGTTTCCAAACATATTCTAAACAATGATGATGATGATGATGGTATACTTTACTGGGTAAAGTAGGAAATCAACAGGACATACAGAACATACAGGGGAGATCCAAGGGCAGAGTCGGGTCACAGAAACAAGGTGGATGCACAGGTAGGTCCTCAGCGTAACAGAACAACAGGTAGGGATCAGGTGGAGACGGAGTCAGGATCGAGGAAACAGGATAAACACTGGAACTCTTGACATAAATGTACGAAGACAAACTTGCAACCAGGGACAGACACACAGACTATATACACCAGGAAGTGGAAGGGGACAACAAGACACAGGTGGAGACACGAACGACCAGTGGAGACAGCTGGGGACAGGAAGTAGAAACAACAGACACAAGAGGGAACATGCAGTTAACAAAATAAAACAGGAAGTACAAACAGACATAACATAAAACATCTAGCGAACGGGGCGGGACCTGATACACAGTCCAAAGACACGCAAGTGAACTGGAAACCTGAACAATTTGCCAGAAGTATAAGTGTGGATGGTTATCTCATAGGTGTTAGATCTGTGCTATACTAGTGACCTGTACCTGGAGTGTACCCCACCCCACCCCACCCCACACAGTGCCTTCTGCGCTAACTGTGGATATACTATACTATATATCTGTAACTTTGTTAAACTGTTGTCTAAATGCAAACAAGGTAAATTATTATTATTCTGTGCAAGGAATTCTTAAGCCGTGAAGTTTTAATAATTGTATTTATATTCGAGACGTCGCCTCAATGTAAAGACTACGGGATAAGCAGGCTGAAAAATAATTTCTTGGTGTATGCATTCGGTGAGCTACCTTTTGATGGATTAGTGGGCACAATTTGAGAGATATCATAATCCATGGCCCCCAACCCGGACACAGAATGGATGATGGGTACGTGGGAACACATAATTACTTGTTTCCCCAGATTCTGTCGACGCAGTCAGGTAGGAACCTCCATCACATCTTATCATTGCGTAACCAATGTCCGGCATTTAATGAAAGCCCACTATACAGTAACCCTTTACAGCAGAGCGACGTCCACACTGGGGTTCTCCCATGGTGCACCTGGCTCTCCTGTATTATTACGTCTGAAGCTAGAAGCCCGGTTGTCATACATACAGTGCGATGCGATAATAGCAGCCGCCTTGTGTCAGCTTTCATGAGTCAACAGGAGCCACCTGTGAAGACATTCTGCATCGTAATTTCCTCTTTTCATTCAGCCTGATGCTCGCTGTCCGTCCGTCTCTCCTCCCAGGGCTCTTTGGTGGTGAAGAGCGCCCGCCTGCAGTCACAGATAACGGCTCCAGGCGCACTGACAGACGTCCATACGCCGGTGGGGAGGTCTGTCAGTCAAGATTACGCTCTCATTTCCTCTTGTCCTCAAATGCGTCCTCACTCAGAGAGGGAGATCCCAAGACAGGAAACCTGGGCTGTCTGAGCTAACACGGTCTTTCATGAAAACTCAAACCCTCCGTGAGCTTCATAGTTCATACTCTGTTTCAAACAATCACAACATTCCTCGTATACGACTTCCAGATTACAGCTGTTTCCACTAGGAAATGACATTTAGCTGACAAATCTCACCAGAAATTCCAATTCAGTCAGTCTAGTAGTCCTTGTTTATTGCAAGGATTTTATTTATTTATTCAAAACTTGTCGCACCAGAATCAATAAAGTTAAATGGTGTCCTGGAGGCGTTCATTGTAATACTGATCAATTTCTCAACAGGGCTGTAATTCGATATTGCATATTTAAAGTCAAACACTTGATGAATGACAACTACAAGTATAATCCAAAGAGTCTCAGCTTGTCCATACACAATCTATTTATTTTCCCAAGATTAATTCCAAATATGTCGAATTTGAACAAGATGCGATATCACATTTGCATTTGTTATTCAGGCCGTCTGACACTGGAGGTTTTCAGTACATGTACAAACCAGATCTTTAAAGCTAGCGTATGTAATTTAATCCTCTATATATTGCTCTATATCTTGCTGTGCTGGCCTGTCATCGGTTCACTCGTGTGTTTTGGGGAAGTGGCTTCAGAGAGAGGCCTGAAGGGAGTTTTTAGGTTGGATACTTTCAGAATCTAGGCAAAAAGCTGCGTACCCCAGCTTTAACACCATCGTCACTGACTCACCGTATGAGTCTGTAACGTGTCAACTTTTTTTTTTTTTTCAACTAATCCAATCCGTTTTTAAATTGTTTAGTTGGCTTTGAATGCAGGAGCTTGGAAGAAACAATCTTTAATGTAAGACCTAGAGAGGTTGCAGAACTTTTAAGTTTAATTCATCGATGTAGCATGAAGACTTTCCTTATACACACATACAACTACATGAAGATAAGCAGAAGTTAAATGAATCATGCTAAATAAACTACTGAAAGTATGAACATGACCTATGTTAACATACAGTTTGATTCTTGCTCTCTACTAGAGGTTAGGTTCAGAGCCCTGCCTTGTCTGTGGGTATTTTTATATATAAAGACATCTGATATTCACACATGAAGCTGTATTTGTAGGTGCAATAAAGTCTGTTTGTAGCTCATTACTTATTTCGCTTTAACTTTACGACGGTTATCTAGACGTGTGTGACATTCTGGAGATCTTAATTTGAAGTCTTGTGATACTGCAGACGTGTGTAGTGTTTTACAGCTGGACGCAACTAACTCTTCACTTTTAAGCCATTAAAGATGCAAATATGTAAGAGCTTAATATCAGTTTCCGTCGAGTTCTCAAAATGTATTGCAGGAGTGGAATTGCTTTTGGGGGTGCGGCTCAAATCCAGGTCTGACTGTTCACACTGTGCAGCATTAGAGTATAATGATGAGCAAACAGTGAATAAAGAAGCCGAACTCAAAAGTAACTCCATCACCATTTCACATGGGGTCGAACGTCAGTTAGAGGTCTGGCACTCAGCACCTTGATGAGTGAGCAACATGATTGAGATTCATTATCCTCCATCATCCAAAACATCCACACTCAAAATGTCAAAAAAACCTGAATCTTTACACATGACAATGTGCTTTAAGAGAGGGTCCGCATATATCTCAATTATGTTCAATGACGAATCCATTGCCAGTTTTTTTAAATGTCTTCCTCTCTCGGTAACTACATTATGGTATGGTTAAGGAAAGATTGTGGTTAGGCATGGTGTCATGTCATGTCAAAAATCATAAAAAACGTCTGATTTGTCACCAATGGTGAGCAATTAAACTCTGTTTTTATTTTGCCACAGTTTACCTTAAATTGTCATTGATGTTGAGACATATTTAGGTCAAACTGACAAACCAATAAATAGACATTTAACAAGAAATAGTTTGAAGCTTGAGTAAATATTTTCCTGGCGGCATCAAGAGACAAAATGGCCGACGCAGTGATGGATTATGTACCTGTAGACCACTGTAGATTAGTCAGTTTTTTAGGCTTTCTACTTAGCTGTCTAGCGGAGCACCTCAGACAGCACATCAACATGAGTGACAGGTACTGTGAGTAAAACACCTCCCTAACACCGAGGGAGGAGGCGGGGCTTGTAGCACACTCTGCTGACACAAAGAGAAAAGTCGTACCCGTCTGTGCTCACTCCACTTCATGACTTCTCGTATTGATTTCAGGAGGATCATTTGATTCTCTGCGGTGCAGTGAAATGGATTGGATAACTGTGGGTACTGTATGTATGACGTCAGGGGTTCAGTGGGAAGCAGGTTTGGACTGTGCTTCCTCTGTGAACACACACAGTGTGTATCCTCAGCTGTGTGCTTTCCTGCACACACAGGGAAGACATCCTGTGTGTAAGCAGACACATGTGTGTTTGCACTAGTGAATTTGACCGTCTTTGTGTGCACAGCCTGTCTCCAGGTTTGTGTTTCTCCTGCCACGTCAGTCCTATTGGCCACGGTCTATATTTAGCCAGGAGGTCGCAGCCAAACAGCATGGGAGACACTTTAGAGACACGTGAGCCTGGAAGGAGGTCAGCATGGTGAGATGTGCTGTGAGCAAGATAACCAGAACCGAACCAGTAGTAACGTTAGCGGAGGGAGAGAGGGTCAAAGAGGGGCGGAAATCACAAGTGAGAGCAAATGAAACACTTTGCACGAGATCACACACGCATGGAAAGCGTCATTTTCACTGTTTGCAACTCTTATATGTTTAAAAGTTGACCAAAGTCTAAAACTTTTTAAACTAATACTGACATTACATACCTGGGATCTACTTTTTATGTTGCCTTCAGATGCAGTCGGAAATATCCGAGTTATGACTTGAGTATTCAAAGAAGGTAAAAGCACCACGCTGGTGATCTGGCAGCCTAAGTATGTGCTGTATCGTATAACAGCGTGTAACATGCAACTGCAACATCATGAGTTCAAATTTAGCCGGGACCTTTTGTTGTATGTCATAGGCCTCTTTCCCTCCTCTTATTTCCTGCTGCACTTCACAGTTCACTCTCTTATAGAAGGGAACATCCAACATCCAAAGGAAGGTTAATAAGATCATGAAATATCTGAGGTGCGATGGTCTGTGGGCAGAGAGTACATGACCAATGTTATAGACTCGTGAAATAAGAGTCTTTTTATTCATAGTTTAAAATCAAATGGGTGATTTGTTTATAACTTAGCAACTTTATTTAAAATGTGTATATGTTTAATAATACAATGCATTATCTGTTGGTATAATAAGCAGTGGGTGTGGTGGGTATTTAATCCCAGTGTGACGCAGCTCTGGTATTAGACAGAGTGTGTTGGTTTGTTTCTTTGAAAAAAGGAATTGTAAACATTGGGAGCGCTCTGAAACCAGACCGTTGTTTCTATCCTAGATATTTCACATGGCACGTTGTAGCTAAATCTAAATGGAAATGTACTGTACTCTTTGCCAAAACGTAAAGGTTGTGCGGGGAAAAGAAATTAAAGTTTAGCCCAGCATCTCGACTACAATATTACAAAGACAAAGATTCAACATACAGTACAAGCTACTACTGTTCTCCTACGAATGTCCAGCAACTGTGTCAATTTCTGCTCGTTACGTGCAAACAAAATAAACTTTCATCTTCACAGAAAACAACTTGGTTTGGTTAAGGCTCCAAAACTACTTGGTTTTGGTCAAGACTGTGGTTTGGGTTCAAATAACTATGGAAGTGACGACATTACGTGACTATAAGTCAACACTTGGGAAGTGACATTACTGCCTTAATGCACTTAACGTACTTAAGTAATTACATTACTTAAGTACGGAAGTAACGTGACAAAATCAGTGTTGAATGTTGGGACATGAGCAGAGGTCTCCTGGGTAGAAGTCCAGTGTTTATGGACCCACCCCATCCCCCTGCAGTGACTTTTATTGGTCTTTTTACATCCTCGTTTACGATTATCTAGATTACACATAAATGGATTTTGTGGGATATATACAAATTGCAGTGCATTGCTTTATTGTAGGTATATCTACAAACAGCCTGAACATGTAGCTATGAGCACAGTCACGTTTATCACGAGGTGCAAAGTGTGACGGTTCATAAAAACTGTTATTGAAGAGGCAGCGACTGCAAATTGAGAATGTGTTGGGAGTGCAGAGTGAGAGAGAAATGGAACCTGAGAGAGGGTGACATTAAATATTCATGTCATGTTTAATAATAAAATGAAGTCATTCATATTCAATCGATTCAGATCAAAAAAAAGTAGCAGAGACGGTTCACCTTCCATTCAGGCACAGGCACTTTGTTCTGACATGAATCATCCATGAAAAACACTGACGGTAAAAACCTGCTGCTTCTCACAGTTTTAGCTGATTTAACACTGTACCTTCATCCCATACATAAATCTCTATGTTTTCTAGTTGTATCTGCTTGTCAAACTATTTCTAAAATGTAGCACCTACCTTACACAAAACTTAAAATGTTACAGATGTACTCTTATTACAGTGGATGTCTTATGCACTATACAATAAAAGTGAAATATGACGATGAAGACGAGTTGTTTTTATCCAGACACAGATAATAGATGTATAGCTTGAAATAAATGAATATAGATGTTAAAAGAAACAACCATTTCAAAATGAGAGCCCGTCACATGACTTTGCACGTAATGTATTTCTAATCAATATCTCAATGTTAATTGATGAACAACAAAGGCAGTAGAAAGGCTCTGCAGACAGGACAAACACAGAGTAACTAGTTTCTTTAACGAGGTTCTCAGATTGGAGGTCAATAAACTGTTCAGGTCATTCACTGTCATTTTAATTAAGGTTTAAGATTTAAGGTTCATGACATGCTTCATAAACATGTTACTGTAGCATTCAGGTTTGACAGATACTAACATACCATTCATTTCATTTTATTTAATTTAAATCTTTAATTTAAAACAGTTCTTTTGTTAATTATTGTTCATGTCAAAGGAGTGGAATACCTAATATTTCAAAATGCAAAATGTTTCATTTATTGAATGAACTAACAGAACATTGCCTCCAAAGCCTCCAGGATAGTAAGACAATACAGGACTGTTCCCAACCACATCTGAGCCTTAAGATCGCAATAGTGAACATTAACTTGGCATTGCAGCTTTTAGCACCTAGCTGTCTCCATGTGGGGGAACAGGATAAACTTCAACATTATTATATCAAATTATGGGGTAGAGGGATCCAGAATGACTCCCTGGAAACAATAATTAAAAATAGATATTTCATATTAAACAAGAATATTGTAATGACAGGACAGACAGGTGTTCTGTGCATGTCTCATCACTCTCCCATAAACATGCTCGTGATATCCTTTTTAAGTTCACATAAAAAGCGATCTCTTTGCTAAGACGTCTTTGGGAAACACCCTCGCACCTCTGCGCCCTCCCTCGTCACAAACAGAAAGGGTGGATGAAGTGCAACACCTCCTCCGGGCCCCTAGCTGCTGCTGTCCTTCTGCGGGAGACACCTCTGCCAGGGGCTGTAGGGCAGCGCCAGCAGCAGGAAGAGGATCCCACCCACAATGAGGACAGCCGCCGCGCAGCCGATGCACGACACCGACCAGGAGAGCTCGTGGTGGAGAGGGACCGAGTGGTCGCTGGCCAGGAAGGCCAGGACGGATTGGTGGAAAACCATCAGAGAGAGAAGCACCAGGACACCTGTGGAGGAGGCATTGCCACATGGATTTCGAGACACTTTCCGAACATTTTTAAACAAATGAGAACAACATTGACAACCTCTACTATACTATAATGATGATTCCCAGTGTTATGAGGCCTCTACTGACCTGACATGATAAAGCAGACGGAGGCTGGCTTGAGGAAGAAAAGGATTTCTTTACTGAGAGCCATGGTGATGCATATGGCCCCCATCACCATCAGGAACAGGCTGAACAGGGCCAACATGGCTGCCGCTACATTCAGATCTGCACGGGAAAGGACAGTGCTGTTATCGTAGCTGTGACGTTCACTATATTAGGAACAGCCGTTTTTTTGGAATTGGACTGAAGAAGTAAATCAAAGGGATTTTGAATATTTTTGATATATTTTCACGTTTAAGGACAGATCAGGTATTATAGTAAAGCTATGTATACAGGTTTTTAGAAAGACTACATTTTTTCCCAACTACACAACTTGCCGCAACACAATTCAACATCAACCATCCATGCATTGCATTGGTTAATCAAATATGTGCCAGTGCAAATTCCTGGTAGACACATTTGTAACATGAACTGTTCATCTCACAGGTTTTAAAGATGAAAAAAAGAATTGCTATTACATACTAGTGTTAAGTGTTGGAACACTTCCATAGCTGTAAATCAAATCAAATCCAGTTTATTTATGTAGCCCAATATCACAAATTATACATTTGTCTCAGTGGGCTTTACAGACTGTACAGGGTACGACCCCCTCTGTCCTTAGACCCTCACACCGCACAAGGAAAAACTCCCTAAAAGTAACCTCACAATTAACAGACGGACAGACGTACAATAGAATAGACAGAATAAACAACATAGTATAACTACAACATAGACGATCCATGTGACAGAGATGATGATGTGATCGTGTATTAAAAAGACGGATCCAGGAGGATGTCAATAAAAAAGCTTCCCGGTTTCTCCCAAAACAATTATATATTAGCGTGAGCGTCAGTCAGGACCAGAGCAACAGGCGCAGCCTCGATTCATGATCCAGACGTAACCTTTAATAGTGGCAACCTGCCAGATGAGAGACACAGAGAATCCGGGGATGATGTCCCGGATTATGAGTTAGTAGGAGGCATTTAAGGGACATGAATACATACAGATAGAGAGGGAGAGGAGGAGAAGAGAGGAGTAAGTCCCCGAACAGTCTAAGCCTATAGCAGCATAACTAGGGGCTGGTGCAAGGAAAGCCTGAGCCAGCCCTAACTATAAGCTTTATCAAAGAGGAAAGTCTTTAGCCTGCTCTTAAATGTGGATTCCGCAGCAGAGGAGCTTGACAGCTGAAGGATCTGGCTCCCATTGTACTTTTGGAGACTCTAGGAACCACAAGTAACCCTTCACTCTGGGAGCGCAATGCTGCTGTAAGATCCTGCTCAGAGTATAAACCTCTGTGCACTTTTTTGGCAAATAATAAACCTGAAAACTTCTGGATATATTACTTAACATGGATTGTATTCCATCTTATCATGCCATGTTCTTATAATTATTTGTTAGGCTAAAAATGGCCAAATGCAGGCATGACACTTCTGTAAGGTTACTTAAAAACACATCTCTGTGGATCTACACAGGGAAGGGCATTATAGGTCATCATAGGCCATGCAGGCTTACAGAGGGGCAATTAAATTTAAAATGGGTTGATCCAACTAATATAAAAGTGTAAAAGAAAACATCACTGAATTACAGTTTAGGATAATAAGATTTGGTCAGATTTTTGGGAACACTATAAAAAACAATATCAACTTGGTGTTCTTGGATAGGGTAAAAGTTTGTATTGCTTTATGATCCTATATAATCCACTATATAACCATTTAAATCATGAAAGGAGATCTACATGAAGTAAGACATTTGTGATCTCAAATCACAACATGCAATTGTAGTACGGTACTTTATACACTCATGGCTGTACTTCCTAAATCACTATAGCGTGACAGTGATGTGGCACCAGCAAACAATGAGATCTAAATCTACGTCTGTCTTTCTTCATTCAGCGTATGGCACGGTGTGATCTTAATACATTATGGAGCTGCCAGTAAAATGAGAGGTTAGACGGCAGCTTGGAGACACTTGAACAAAGCGTAGGTGGAATAGATTTCAAACACTCACAGAACAGACAATGGCCAACCTGAAAGAGCAAGGCGAGGAGGTGAAGGGAGACGGAGAGAAAATGACAGGACATAGAAAGACTGGGATGGATCGTGGGAGAGATGACGGACAGGGGGACTAAAGAATAAAGAGAGTATCAGAAGAGGGAAGGGGCAAAGAGGGCGCAGGGTGGCAGCGAGAGGGAGAGGTGGAGAAGAAGAAAAAAGGGATAAAGAAAGGAGGGAGTGGGCGGATGAGGTGGGACAGTGGTTCAGAGAGGCCACAAGAGCCGTAAGAGCTGCGTGACTCACTCTTCCGCGTTGTCTTCTGAAACATCACAGCGTTTTCCCCCGTGGTGAAAAACTTGAAGTAGGTGCAGTTTGATTCTGCAGGAGGGGAAAAAGATGGAGGAAGAGAAACAGCTACTGTAAATGAGAGAAATATAAACATTGACAGATAATCTGCTGTGGCTGAAGACAATTTTGATGAACATCTTATTGACATTCAAGCCACCGCGTCTGTCTCAGCCCCGTACACGTTAGTTTCAACAATTCTCCATCAAACATAATCAGCCGTGAACGACAATGACGAGCTCAAGGTGACGATCCAATGCTTCCTGCACTAATAGCATTCTGCCGCCCTGATGATGTGTTACAGTAATTAGAGTTTGGCCGTCAAATCGAATGTGACACCTCTATCTGTTCCCTCACACATTTGCGCACACGAGCAAGTAAAACACACGCGCACACACATCGCTCTTAATTAGTGTGATCAAAGCCACATCCTCAGAGTGTTCAGAGGTTGTTCTCTTGCCCACTACAGCTATCAGCGTTACAGCACTGAGAGGAGCTGCACGCAAATACCTATTGACAAAAATTCAAATCCCATCAGCAAATAAGGCGTCTCTGCAACACGCCAGACGCACAATAATTGAACTTTCCTCTGTGTACATCTTCATTCATTAAGGGAGACATGGTCCATGTCGTTCCATCATGGCCGTCTGACTCTTGGAGTGACACAGTGTAACATAAAATGGTTTACTATTTACACACACGTGTCATACTCAATACCATGTGTCATACCATGCTGTGGATGTTGAGTGACTGTGTATATATGTAGAAGATGCTAATCCAAACATGTACTACTTTAATTAGGTAGCAAGAGGCCTGTTGGCATTTAAAACTCTGCACATCTTGTAGATTATAGCTTTACAAATAATGCTATCAAGCAGCTTAGCAAATATAGCCAGCGGGCTAATATTGATTCATTTTTGTGTGGATGTTGGGTGACCTTTGACTTTGGATCCACAGTATAAATAAATTAGCTGGTGTGAAGTCTGAAATGACCAATTCTACCGCATGTTGGCTGCGAAACAATCTTCAATTCTTTCAATTTCTTAAGACGGCTTGAATCTTCAAGCTTAAATTGTCCCAAGCTCGCTGGCGATCATAAAGTCCTGACTATATCACTTTTAGTGCAATTAGGGCGCTTTCATATGCCAACATTTAGTGCATTTTAATCTCTGGTGCAGTTTAACCCCTGCTGCGGTTCGTTTGGGCAGTTGTGACTAAAATAACCAAACAAACTAATGTACTCTTTGTATTGTGTATTGCATTTAGTCCTGTGTAATGCCTGTCAGTCAGTCTTATGGGGCTGATCCATCTGTGTTTACTGGGGCACTGATGTTAACCGGGGCTGTAGTCCGTGTAACTTTACGTTAGTTTGTTTAATGGACTAAATCCAAAGTGGCAGAAACTAGAAAACGACCCTGTCATCTTCCCAGTGGTGGCTCAGCCAGGAGATCAGCCCACCGGGGGAGAAGAGAGGTCGGCAGAGCCGGCGCTCGGCAGCCCCCTCCGTCAGACGGAGCCCCAGTCAGCGCCTGAAGAGACTTGAGCTCAGCCAGAACAAGCCCCGCCGCCGGCAGTCACAGCGGGGTGGTGGACCTGTGTAACGGCAGCAACAGGGAGTCTGCAGTTCCCCGGTGCTGTGGCTGAACTCCAGCTAACTGCTGATTGAAGCTACGCCGTTTCCCGGGGCTGCCGACAGATATACACTCAGAGAAACAGCCTCCTGGCAGCTGTGAGGACGAACCACGTCCAATCATAATCAATGTGCAGAAAAAAGTCCAGGAAATGTAACAACAAATGTCAGCTGTGGCCAAAATAACACGTTAGTTCTATGTAGAGAGCAGGAAACTTTGGATTCACGATGGCTGAACTGTCCCCAGTAAAGAAAGAAAAAAGTGAACAAGAAAAGAAAACAGGAAAGACAGGAATGGTTTAAAAGACACGAATTATTAAATAAATAGAAACTTTTTGTGACTAGTTATTGATTAATTAAGTAAGTAGCCGTGTAAAGAGCGGTTTTGTGTCAGGGTTCATTTCACAAACAATGACCGTCTCGCTGCACATTACGCCCGTCGTATGACTCTACTACTGTCTCTTGTACATCTGCTTCACATGCTTTAGATGTGAGTCCACACACTGCCCCCCCCCATTACCCCCTGAGCCCGTAACTCTGTGAATATTTCTCACTGGTTTTGATGAAAATCAAAGAGGTATCCCGTCTGAAAGTGATGACAAACACACTCAGAGCTCTTGGTGGACTTTTCTACGTCTGTCTGTCTTTTGTTTTTTTTCTGTGAGTCACTCTTGAAGAGGGAGCTCAAACAGGTGAGTCATGGAGAAGGGGAGCGATACTGCAAATTACTGTAATAATCTCTTTCCACACTCGACCAAGCGGCAAAATATGTAAGGTCGAGATCACGTTGGTCCGTCATTATTTTCATTAGTAGTTCTTGCACCTGTATTGAGAATATAAACTTTCCTAGATAGACTGTAAGAACATGCAGAGGTGTGCTGTGCAGCAGGAGGACGGGCCTTTTTCAAAAGTAGGTATTAAACACTACATTTTCCTTTTTTCTTTACAGTATATATTTATATTGCTTGTGGCGTGTTATTTTCTTTTTTTGTATATTTAAACATAGCTTTGTCTGTCTGTTAGCAAAGTATTTATTTTGCTTACTGATTTAGTGGCCAGTTCTTCTTTGCCTGGGAGGTTTGGGACCTCTATGGGACTTAGAGAAGAACTGAGGATGTCCGAAATCCAAATTATGCATCCCTTCACTTGACCCAAAAGGAAGTTGTGGACTCAGGCTTTTCCCTCATGTAACAATGACTCAGGCAGTTTGTCAGCCAGACAATTCATCCAGCCAGCCATCAAACAGTGAGCCAAGCCTTTGTCCAGCCAGTGAATCAGGTAGAGCTCTCATTCATGCGAACTGCCTCCCTCACACTGAGCTGTCCAACAAGCTTGAGCGCTTGACAAGCGTCCAGTCAGCCAGCTGGTCTGTCAATCATCAGCCTAAAACTCCCTCCGTCACACAGGCCAGTCAGCCATCATGAAAGTAAGACGGTCAGTAAATCTGTGAGTCACCTCCGGGTAGTTCAGCAGGTCCGCAGCTCTCTCTCTCTGGGTCGATATCAGACACCCACAAGGTCTTTGTGCAGCCCTTCCACAGGCCATAGTGAGCTGTCAGACATGTCTGAAAACCAAGATCAAAGAGGTTTTTTCAGCAGTAATATCATTGTACATCTATCACAGTGGAGCTTTACACACCCAACAGTGATTCATGTCTGAGAGGAATCACTGTTTAGTTGTGGTTTTTGTTCTCATGTTTTTTTTTACTGCATAAAACCTCCCTGGACAGTCAGTAACCAGGTTTCTATACAAACACATTGCACATTTTAATAGTTGGTTCAGCGAGATCAGCAGTAGACGGTGCAAATTCTGTGGTCGGAAAAACATTTTTGCAAAAGAAGAGCAACAAGATGATTAAAAGAGCGAGTCGAACCTCAAACTGTGGAAAACTATGTGGACAACTCAATGTAAATATGACAATTCTGTGTGTTTCGTTTGTTAACGTGAGGAAGGTTACATCAGATCTGTGTGGAGCCAAGAGGAGATTGTTTTAATCTGCTGCTACTTTTTAATCCCTGTAGTGGAACAGATGCTTCATGTACGTCATCATTTATTCATTACATCTGTTGCACTTTGTCGTATTTTGCTTCTATCGATACGCCAACTTAAGACTTTTTCTGGATTTTCAGTGTTTCCATCCAGGCTGTTTTATGTGCAAATACAACACGCAGATAGACACAGGTGGATGGAAATGCACCGAGTGAAAAAACAGCAGCAATATGAATTAAATCATGAATAAAAGTTATTGTTAATTCCACTATTTCACCTGGTTGTTGTAGAAACTCTTCGAAGGTGCCAGCTCCACCCAGAACTCTGTCCCCACCCCAAGGACTGTCAGGACTACACCCACGATGGCCACAAAGAACGCCAGCTTGATCTGGTGACAGAACACAGTGAAAAAAAAGATAAAAGTTTAAATGCAGAGAAATTAAACAAGTAGAAAGTTGCACATGCACATAGCAGTAAGCCCAAAGCTCGCTTTTTTCATACATACGTTTTTTATGAATTCACATCGAGTTAAGGTCATGTCACAAAGTCACGTACATTTCCTCGTACAGCATTTAATGCCCTTGCAACCTCTTTTTCTCCGGCACTTACACAAGTCAAGTTCTTGGCATAATGTAATGTCTGTGGGAGTTCAGTACATAGGGGCTACACATTAGAGCTCGGCCCTAACGCGCTGTGACATACACAAAGAGAAGCACGGAGCTAGGTAATTAAGAGAAAACTAAGAGCAGATATCCTAGATTAATATTCTAGATTAATGTGCAGTGAGCAATACCAAAGGAAAACAATCTGTTCTTTTTAATGTCCTCAGCCTCAGTATTAACCCCCCCCAACAGAGAGTTGAGGTGTGTGGGTGGGCTCTTGTACTTTACAGAGATGTTAAGAGTGAAGATGTTTTTTGTCAGGTCCTTATTAGGGTAGGGAATTAAAGCCCTCTAAACAATCTGTATATGTGTTGGAAAATGTCCTAACGTGATGAAATTGAAGAGCCTGAAATCTCAGTTGGCTAAGTCATCTTTGAGCAATTATCTCCCACCTCCTCATTGTTCTGATAGTTGCATAACATGTTATCACCGTAATGTCAAAGAACTGAATTTGATTGTTTTTTTTCCCAACACTTATTTTTATCGGTGGAGTGTTTCCTGCCCTGTGGACGTCCTGATTCCACTTGAGAAGCTCTGACTGATTGGTTCCATTAGCATGAAGCCTGAGGGAGAACACATATTCACACCAGATGAAAGCGGTCACCTTCCCTTCCTGGGCTTCACTCATGGCGTGTCCTGCTGACGTCGTCCTGCGCCGCTTGTTCCCCCCAAAGGTGCTGCGTCCAGTCATGAGGCCGCTCAGAGCTCCCGCACCCTGGGGTGCTCCCCCCGGTGCAACCGCCGCCCCTGGCGCCGCCGGACCCACTGTGCGGCCCTCCTCATCAGTCACAAAAAAGGTAGACCACATGTTGTGAAAAAATAGAAAAGAACTAAGACAGCCAAGTGTAATTCAGTTTGGCAGCCAAGCTTGCCTTGAGGGATTATTCAAATTTTAGCAATAGAAAAATTTAATACAGGAACAAAAACAGAGGAAAACTGTGAAACTGGCCCTTAAATTAAAAAAAAAAAACACCTGAGACCAAATTAAAGTAAGATAATGTCAAACAGGTGTGTCTGAGAGAAAGGAAGGAGAAGCACAGGAAGAGGTAGAAAGATGAACAAAGAAAATGACTGTGGTAAGAACTAACAGCACAAAAAAAAAAAGGGGTGATACAAAAGTAGAAAATGAAAATAAACACAAAAACTCTCCTTGGTTACAAAAACTAAATATACAATGTCTCTAAAAACTTTAGCAGAAAAAAGCCCTCGAAAAAAATTGCGATTTGGACGATAGATGCAAAACTGATAAATGTACCATCATGAATAAATCAAATGACGGAAAATGTGTGTAGAAAAGTGTAGCCGCTGAGAGTGTGTAGAGGTAGAAGTGATGCTTCCTGGAGATGGACATGGAAAGACAAGAGAAGAGGAGAAAGTGAAAGTAGCTACGTAGGTAATTTATTTACATAATCACCTGAAACAGAGGTTCTGCTCTGCTGTTAACACAGAATAGAAAGATATTGATGGAGACGTGATGCTGGTGTAGAAATTGCTGCACATTTCATTGTACAAAACTAAACCAAGAAACAGAACATGTGCTTTGTAAACGTGGAGGCAACATGAAAGTTAGCTGTGAGCTACGTCCCCATTAACTTACACAGAGCCAACATCGTAACATACAACAAGAAAAATAAAAGATATTCTAGAGCAGGTGCTAAATAAGGATACAAGGATCACAGAGGGAAAGAAATCTGAAAAACTAACAAGACACAGTTTGCTTTGATTGGGAAGACAAAACACTTGGTTACCATTACTGTAAACACAACTTAGTAAAAGGTGGCATGGTGTGTGTCAAAACAAGTGTGTTTGTTACGTTATTTAAGTACGTAACATACGTATGTAACAGAGAAAAGTTAAGTGTGTTAGGTAAGTTAGTAAACAACTACGCAGACTCTGATATTCGTCAAAAACAGACGCAGTCCGAGAGAAAATGTCTTTCCATTGAAGCGTAATTAATTCATTTCGCTGTACGGGAACGTGCTGTAACTTTTAGGAGACCGAGCTGTATATTGAGATACAATACAGAATGTATTCCAATACATATTGCAAAAACAAGTAACAACTGATCATCTTCTTTGATGATCCATCTCTCGTTCTTACAGTTTGAATGTCTTTTATTGTACGTCGATTTAAACGAATATGTCTGTTGTAATATAATGGAGGGGGATAATGAGGTGTTCTAGGACGCCTTGCTGGCAAAATCATCAAATTGTAAAAGAATGACAGGTTGCCAGAATAATAACACATCGAAGCAACTATAGAATAAAAGCATTGGCTCCTCTGTAATTGTGCAATGTGAACACAAACAAGACATTTATTTACAGTTAACTGTATGTATAAATATATTTACAGTTAACTATGTATAAATATATTTACAGTTAACTGTATGTATTTATAAATATATTTACTGTTAACTGTAAGTATAAATATATTTACAGTTAACTGTATGTATGCAGATATTTACAGTTAACTGTATGTATACAGATATTTAAAGT
>CALSBV010011203.1:369259-384854 GCA_943590825.1 Bovichtus diacanthus | reverse complement strand
TACAGTTAACTGTAAGTATGTACATATGTTTTAATATGTAATAATATGTATTATCTAGACCTCAGAAACTTCCTCAGTGTTGGCCTCAGATCGAAGAAAAGCTCAGAACTGGAGAGAACTTCCTCCAATCAAAAATAATTATCCGTGCTGTCCGTTCTATTTCTTCCCATTAGGACAAAAAAGCAATTTAAAAGCACTTAGCATAGTTGAATCACAATCAATTATCTATTTTGAGATGTTATGTGGCAGCAAACACAGGCAAAAACAGTCAGCATGCTGAAACCTGCTCTCTATTCTGAGACGCTTTGTGGCACCTCAGCGGCACAAAAACACTCATCGTGTTCAAGCCATAACCAATTATCTATTCCGAGAAGCTCTGTGATGGAGAAGTCACTTAGAAAACGCTGCCGATGAATTGAATCTTAAAGCCTTTATGTCTGTGGGGTGAATGAAGCAGCTGTCCTGCTGCGTTCCACCGGGATGTGGTGACAACAGACACGACATGCAGCGCTCCCTCTTGTTAGCGTCCCCTGGGGAGAACACATAACTTCACTTTCCCATCACTGCCAGTGTTGTTAACAAGCCACCGAGTGTAACTTTAGGTTTGTTTACTCCCTAATATTAAATATATATATATATCCCTCCTCTATTAAATAAGGACGCAATGTAAAGAAGTGGAACAAAGCGCACTGGATGCTTCACGTGCTGCTAAATGGAATAACTTGAGTCTGAATTTTTGTTTTGTTTTGATGCACTTTTTGCAAATGTTGTGAACGTTTGAGAAATATTAACTTTTTTTACGTTCTTTGCTTATGTGTTGTGTTAATGAGCAGGCTTGGGAAGATGTCTGCTGTTTGAGAAATTGTTTTATGAGTTTTATTATTTGAAAATATTTCAATAAATCAAAGGAAGAAACGTCACATTTCGGTTGGATAAATGAAAAAAATGAATCTTACAATTAATGAGAGATTCAGACAAACTGAAATCATTAGATTTAACATAAACAAAGATAATTAACAATTCACCACTTCAAGTAATTTGACAGCATTTCAATTAATGATCAAATGGTGTTGAATTTCAGTTCAAATAATTGACATCAGTAATTGATCATCTGATTCAAAGAATATTAGAATAATGTCATTACTAGTAGTAGTAGAAGAAGAAGCAGAAGAAGAAGTATAGTCGTGATAGAAGAGTAAGTATTATTGATATTAATAAGAGCAGTTTATTGAAGGTTTTAATGATGTAATGCAAAGAGAAAAGCAATGAAGTAGCAGAGACACGTCAGCAGGTGAGAGAGAAAGTGAACAACTGTCCTACTGATGTTAACAATAATACTCATAGCTGGTTTATTATGTACTGTATAGATTTATTATTGTACAGTTCCTGACATGTCCAACACTACAGCAAGTGTTGGCAACATTTTACACTTAAATCACAATGTGAATATGTCAAGGAAAAGACATTATTACATTTATAAAACAACATTCACATGTGTCATTAGAGAGCGAGTTAGTTAGTTAGTTGAAGTATAATGTTAGTGGTGAAGAACATCAGAACATTGAAGAAAGTAAACTCTGCTGCTCTTACTCATGTAATCTGAACACGGCTCCCTTTATAAGGCACCCAATTGGCCTCAGTGGAAAAGCAGCGTGGAAGCACGAGGAAGAAAACGGCTGTGACCAGCGACAAACACTCGCTAACAACTTCGCCCTGATAAATGTCCCGTTTACTGTCTCCAAAAGTAAGTCAACGTGGAACAGGCCCTGAGGAGAAAGGTCCTGCGTAATATCTGCTGGACGCCATAAACACTCTGTACAGGCAACGTTTGAAGAAGCAGCCAGTTCAACTTTCACCCCCCCCCACACACACACACACACACACACACACACACACACAGTAATCAAAAAATATCAAGCTGAAACTAGACACATTAGCTTTATTCTTTCCCTCCTCCACACGTGCTTCACCACGCTCGCCACTTCACAAACATCACAACAATGATATTAACAAGTTGCTGACCTGGTTTTTGTGTGTGTGCTTCTGCTCGGAGTGACGGAGCGCGGGGCGAGGAGAGGGAGTGAGCGAGGGAGAGAGAGAGAGAGAGAGAGAGGTGGTCGGGTGAGGGAGGGGAAGGGAAAAGAGGGCGGAGGTCGAAGTAGGAGTCGGTGTTATGTCCAAGGGAGGATGGGGGGGTTTGAGATTGTGGGTGGAGGTGAAAAAGAGCATCAGCTAAATGGCCATGGGAGTGTGTGCATCTGTGTGTGTGTGTGTGTGTGCGTGTGTGCATATATTTGTGTGTATGGCGTGTGTGTACCTGTGCACACGTACATATAGGGTTACATATTTATGTGTGCATGTGCATGCCTGCGTATTACCTTGCAGTGTGTGTGTGTGTGTGTGTGTGTGTGTGAGTGTGTGTGTCTGTGTGTGTGTGTGCGTGTGTGTGTGTGTGTGTGTGTGTGTGTGTGTGTGTGAACTATGCAGTATGTAGCTTCTGTAAATGAATCTGTTTGTTTACGCTAACGTGGACGAGTCTCTTGGCTTTAAAATGCACTTGGGTGGAAATGTGTCACACCCCACACACACGCACACACACACACACAGAGAACCCCAGCTCCTTATCTGTGTGTGTGTGTGTGTGTGTGCATGTTATGCCTCTCTTCTATCTATTTTTGCCCCCCACCTGTTAATGACATTAAAGCCGACCCAGGGGAAAGGGCTACGGCGAGGGCCTTGTGTCAGCCGACTCTGGCTGTGAGGCTCATGTCTGCGGCCGCTGCTACGATCCCGCTGATTGAAGAGGGAATTGTAGATTCATCACCTCGAAAACAAGTTACACTGCCGGGTTGGCTCAATCCATCCTAACCGGACGGTGAAACTCCACCCTCTCCACTGACATGTGCGATAAAAGAGGTTGTGTGTTAAAAGTGTCTTCAGCCTCGTGCTCCATGAAGTGGACTGTTGGGATTGATGCTTTGTGAAAAACTGTTGGACAATAGATGAGACTTTGTTCCGCCAACTTTTTGACGTGATGAAACTGAATGACCAGAATGAGTCATTTTGACCCTCAGTGGGAGGAGAAAGGGGCGGGTCCTGTACTATTGTCAGCCAATCACAGAGTTAGGTTATGTACAAACTAAATACATTTTGAATAACCTAAAGGGTCCAGAAGACGCAAAGATCCGACCAAACTGCTGAAACGGGTCAAACAAAGATAACACTGCTATGTTTAGGGTTGGGGCTATAGTTTACGTTAGCCATCTTTGTTTTTACTGTACTTTTAATGTGCGTTTTGATAGTTTGTTTATTGGAATAAATCCAAATTGGCAGACACCAAAAGAAAAAAAAAAAGACTTGTGTTTTTGCTTCACCACCAGGAAACTACTTCGCCAGGAGGAGACAACAGCAACTCAAATTCAGCCAGAAAACAAAACCCCGGCAGGAGTCAAAGTGGGTGAAATGCTGGGTCAACCCTTTGCTGATCCAGCAGGGATCACACCCCTGAGCTATTATTAACACACCTTTAATGTGCAGGGTAATTCATTGACATTAACCGTTCTCTACACCAAAACATGTTTAGAGTTTCACTAATACATTACTACTACTTGACAGTCAGTCAGATCCAACAACCAGATCCTTTCTATTTTACTTGGAAGACAAGAAATAATGCAAAAAGATCCCGTAAGAAGGCTTCTATACAAACCAGGCAGTCACTACACATATATACTCTAAGTTACTGGCTTTGTGGTTTCGTTAAAGTATGAATTCAGTGAATTCTCCATCTGTGTGATCAGACCTGGTGCCTGCAGGGAGAGAGAGACTGCTGCAGTCAGATGTGCCTGGCATTGTGATAAATGGTGTGTGTGCAAACAAGAAGGTCAGACACACACAGACAGACAGAGATGGAGGACTGAGTGGAAGGGAGAGAAAAAACTTAAGTAAAAGACAAGAAGAACGGAGAGGAAAGAGAAGAACCAAACAATGATGGACACACAGAGACAGGATCAGACGGTTACCTCACCGCTGAGCCGGAGCAGCCAAATTAAAATGCACCGCATGCTGAGGTGGATGTAGGAGGCTGAGGCAGACGTGAGCTCAGAGTTATTAACTGATTATATACTTTCTTTTTTTTATAAACAGTCAGCCCTGGAGCCACTCTGAAATACTGGCTCAACTTCAGTTAACACTTGTTTTAATGGTTTTATTTTTTGACTCTTGAATACCAAAAGGTTTTACTGAAGTGATAAAACGTGATAAAAAGGATTTTGGCAGTTCAGCCATTTTTATTGATGCGGAAATATTTTATGATGCATTACAGTATTTATTAATGATATAGAAAAAAAAAAAGCCACTTTCTTTTATACGACTGTGATGTGTTATTACTGCTTCACCACAAAAAATAAATAAATAAATCACGTTAAAAGACAGTGTTACTTAACTTACTTCACTTTTCTTTTCTTTTCTTTTCTTTTCTTACAATGTATTCGAACAGGAAAAGGTGACTTACGTCAGACTTCACAGGTATTGGTCTACAGCCAATGACAGTTGGACGTTAAGTGTTCAGGGAAAAGAGAGTTCATTCACTTTCTCTCAGCCAATCAGGCGACGCATGAACCAGTGACCTTGATATATTAGTTGACAATAAAAAATGTGTATATTTTATTGAAAAGTGCGGTACTAAATCCGCCTGTGCATCAGTCAGTGCAGTAGTGAGCCCGAGCCATAAGATGGCACTCCCTTGCAGGGAGGCATGCGGGGGGTGGGGGGGTGAGGGGGTGAGGGGGTGGGGGGCCTGAGCTGCTCTGATCCTTCAGACATGCAGAGAGTCAGGAGCCTGTGTGTTGCAGGGAGGTCTGATGGGATTACATCAACTCAAAGGGGCAAGAGGATTCATTAGGACGTGTGACCTGTTGAGGAGGAAGCAGCTCTGTCTGTCATGTTTACAGACTGAGGGGCGAGCTCACGGCCGCTCATGGCGCGTTGTGGTGGTAGTCTACTGGTCCGGTGGTCAGGCGTCTAAATACAACACTGGAAGGTTGTGAGCTCTGCCACCATTGTGACCCTGAAGAGGTCCTTAACCCCGAGTCGCTCCAGTACCTGTAGTTAGTTCACTGTAAGTCGCTCTGGATAAGAGCGTCTGCTAAATGACCTGTAATGTAATGTAACAGCACCATGGAAATATATTGGACTAATGATATTAGAGCGCAAAAACGCCCAAAAGGTTTTGCAGCTGAGTACAATTTGCCCTTTTTGCCTCTGAAAACACCAGCAGCTCTGATGGACTGGATAATTGCAATCAAACACACAACTTCAGACTGTAAAATAATAACAATATTTTCTATTAATAGAGCACTTTTCCAGCCATATGCACAAAGTGCTTTACAAGCTGAGAAAATTCAAAAACATCAGCAATGTGCAGGAGGTATTAAAACAAGATGACATGATTTAAAGTGGAGGAAATGTATTAAATAAGAACAATAAATCCATCAACAGGTGACATGTTATATTATTTGTAGAAGTTTCTAAGGTTTAGCCTGCTCCTTACCACAGAATTACTGCCTATAACTATGATTTGTTTAGGGATTTCAATATGTCGGGTGTTGTGTTCATTGAAAGCTGTATCTTCCAGTTGGAGACGGAGCAGCTGTGTAGGCAGGATTCAGAATGGAGACATTAATTCCTGCAGCTACAACCTATAAAGTTACATTAAAAAAATCGCAAAAGAAAAACAGCCACAATGGGACACGCCTGGATTGATGCATCTGTACATGATTTTTGTAAGTTGGATCAACAATATACTATGATACACACACATAGTACATGCATGGATCACACTCAAAGTACTAACTGCCTCAAATCAGATCTGAATCAGTCTAAAACCAGTTTTAAAGGAAATGTTCAAGGTCAAAAGCTCAGTTATCTTGGTGTAAGCAGAGGATTCGTGTATTTTATATATTTGTGTATTTTCCAAAGACGCAGGATCATTGTGTGACCACACAGAGCAGAGCTGCGTCAGCTGCTTTTCTGGTGCCTCTGAGTTAAGGCAGCGGCTGATGCACGGAGAGAGAAGGAGATTGCCATCAAAGGGAAGAATTGGAGAGAAGCGGAAAGATATAAAAAAAAAGTTTGGAAAGCAGAAAAAAAAGCGCTTTTGAAGTAACAAACGGAGATGATGGCGGCCTGCTGGTGTGCATAATCAAGCGCCTCTCTTCTTCCTGATCTCTCAAGTTATGACTCCTAATGTACAGATGCAGGCAGTCGCACACAAACACAGATGCAAACTTCTCTGTGCACGGTTGATTTTGATCTTCATTTTCTCTGTGACCTTGTTATTCACACACTCACTCCCTCCATCAGCAGCTCTCCCAGTCTTCAGTTCATGTACAAAAGACAATTAGACATAATTATCCATATTATGCGTCAGCGATGGCCTTCAGGTCACGGTCCAAATAACCATAAGTAAAAAGGGTTCCAGTGTCTTGATGATGTGTTTCGGTGATTATGGCAGAACAAAACTTAGACAAAAGGAGCGTCGCGGTTTGTTTTACTGTGGTTGTCATTCAAGTCTCTCCAAAGATAACATTTTCAAAATGTGGTGCATCTTCCGGTGTTTTGCAAAAAGCCTAGTTTTTCTGCCATCCCCCTCACCTGACCATCTCCGCCCATTTCCCCGATAAGCCTTGCAGAATATATATCTGTCCATCTCTGTCTCTGTCAGTCTGGTGTGCAGCCGCTAGCTTTCCATCCTTCATCCTGCGTGCATGACCCACGGTGTGAGGATTCTGCTTTTGACCAAAGTAAACTTGGACTTTTATCTTAACCTGCCTGTCTGTGAGTCGTGCTTTTGGGTTCAAGCTTGCTTTTTCTTCCTGACACAAAGTACTATTCAAAAATGCAAAAAAAACTGTCACACACCAATGAGCCCCAAAGCTGTTTATTTCTTTGTGCTCGTTTTCATTTTCTTCAGTCTCCAAGCTGCAGCACTGGTGATGTTTGATATGTTGCTTTGCTCGTAAAATTTGCGGAAAAATGACTCACATTCACCATTATTTTAAATAGTTTGTGACCACGACCCGTGGTGATGACTCGGAGAATGTAATTCACAAAGTGCGCGCTGGGTTGGCTGAGAAAGTGTGTTGTTGCATCGCTCTCAGCGACATCATTAAACAGACACAGATTTCAGTCATGAAATACAGATTCAAAATGTCAATTTCAGAAGAAAAGCAGTGTAAAAGTCTTTCCATCACACAAAATTGACGCCTTTGGTTTGTGAGAAGCGCTAGAGTAGGAACAGAAACACAGGTGGCTGGTTTCATGCTAATTTCTTCCACATAAATGTGCACTTTTTGGGAAAATCACAAAACCTCAGACACTCAACAAATCTCTTCAATGTCTGTTTTCGTGAGGCTGAAACAAACAGCATCGAAAAGGTGCAAACCATCATTATGCTAACTACTGGTTTTCAAAAGCAACAACAGCTCTTCTCATTGTACAACTTGACAACTCAAATAACTTGAAATCAGACACATTTGTATGAAAGAAAAAGACTCGTATCCTCTCACTTAACTACAGGCTTAACTTTTAGAGGTCAGGCCATTTGTAATAGCACTGCAGCTTGTGTGAGCTGTCAATCAAATGTTTTATCAGACAATAAAGTTTTCTATTTCACAGTTTGAACAGAAATATTCAAATTTATTCATAGTTTCATTCCTGTGCGGTTGTGTTAAAAATGTGCTTATTTCGCTCTGAAAACTATAATGTATCTGTCAGTCCTGCACCGACCAGAATGCTTTTACCACATGAAGAGCTTTGTTTCATTCTGGCATGAATACATTTGGGGATGAAATCATTTCCTGACATCTATTATTAAACGGCACTAGAAAAAGGGAGCTGTTCTGTAAAAAAAAAAAAAAATGGCATCATTTTGCCAAGCGGGGACTGAACATACCTGCTGTCTGTTGGAGAGCCAGTGTAATTATGAATGAAGTCCCTACATGGAGAATCCATCATCCACAAGAGGCATTTCAGCTGCACACGTACATGAAATGCAAGACAATGAAGGTTAACACCAAGGGATGGTTTCTAATTTCTAGTTTTGATACAGTTTTGAGTGTTAGAGCCTCAACTCAAACAGGAAGAGTTCATTCATTTCAAAGTAAAAGCTCTATAAGAGGATGTTTTGCTTGTGAGATGCACATATCTATGAAGGTAAATTACATTTTCAGGATATAAATGTAGTAAAAACATCATTGCTGGTAGTGATACATTGCATCACACAATTCACATCTTTACAACATTTCTTAATATATTTACATTCACAAATACAGCTGTATGAAGTACCTTTAAGATTATTGCATTTCCCACATTAACCACTTATATTGCTGTAGTTTTAAATGTGTATTTATTATTTGGGTTGGAGCTTTCTTACATTCCCCCATCCAGTCATTTGCATGAATAAGACCCTAAAGTTATTTTGAGATATAAAAATAATGTTCTTATTTGTAGGTATTTCAAACATTATATAACTACTTCCTCAAAAGACACAAGTCTATTGGTAGAATATACGTGTGTGTCTGCTATACAAACTTCTCTTTAATGCTCAGTAACTTCTCATAGAAACATCACAGAACCATAGTTAATGGATTAAAGGGGACGTATCATAAAATGTCTTCTTTTTCAATGCGTTTTGAAAATGAAAGCACGTAAACATGTTCTAGTAGAAACCTAAAATAAATAAGCATGTGGCCCTTTTAAATTAAAATAGACAAATGTACAGTATAAGTATAAAACACCATGAACATATAGTATAATGTAATATAGTATAAATTATCTGAATTATAACTCAGTCTTGGGTTAGATTCTTGAATCCGTCCCTGAGCAACATGCTTTACATTACATCACATTACAGTTCATTTAGCAGACGCTGTTGTGCAAAGCGACTTAAGTGCAAACATCATGACGACTCTAAACAGCGAGAATCATCAAGTACATTAACTTCAAACAGGTGAAAACATACAAGTGCAGAACAATAGCTTCAAATAAGCCAAACCAGAGTAAGAGCAACAAACAGAAACAATAGAAATAACAATTCAACCATTAGCTACAAATAAACCAATCAGGTGCAAAAGTACAATTATTTGTATTTTTATTTTTTGGTCTCATCAGATCCTTTGAGAAGGTGAAGAAACTACGTGATTCAGCTTTGCCCTGTAAGTGCATTGTCACATCTACGTACAGTAAGAAGCTTTCCAGACCCCGACTTAAAAGGTTTGCAGCATTTAAAGCCTGCTAAGATGATCATTTGGGGGGTTTGTTTAGGGTTAATGACTTCCAGGTCTATGAGAAGGTTACTTACACTTTCAAAACAGTTGAGCAACTTCATCCATCAGCGTCTTACTCTTAGGGTCGGGTGTAGTTTAGCAACTACAAGTCTACTAATAAAACCACCTAAATGGGCTTTTACAAAATGCTATGCACAACACAGTAACGTGTCATCATTTTTTATCAGCTGTCAATCAGTAACTAACTGTGTACGGCTTCAGATTTTATTTTATTTTTTTCAAAATAAAGTACCAGGCGTGTTAGAGGAATAATCTCATCAAATGTCACACATTTTAATAAATAAAACATATTAATAAAAGTGTTAATATGCTCAGTGCTTTTACTTTCCCTTCTAGAACAAACAGTGTAAAACAGAAACTGACGGATAATACTTCAAAATATACAAAAAAACTGATTTATATGAATGTTATTTGTCATTAGAGCAAAACGTTTATGCAAAGAAAAACACACGTCCCGCTTCTTTAAGTGTAAGATAAATATGTTAGGTATTTATAACGTAGTGATGCATGTTTCATATTTTGAATGATTAATTTCTTTAGAATACTTTTGTTTACTGACTGAGTGGCTTTCATACACAACATCAAGCAAAACTGTTCATCGTTGCATGAAATTGGGTTTTCTCCCGTTTATCATCAGAAAACATGTCTATTGTTGTGTCGTGGATAAAGTAAAGCAACAGCAGGTTGTTACAGAAGAACTTTAAAGTTACTGTCAAACAATAAACACATAACGTTCTATAATCCGCTTCTTTTCTTAACTACGCATTGTCGTATTCTTAGCATGTTTCTATATGAGGCACGAATCATAGTGGGCTTTACTGAGATGGCCTAATTTGAAGGTTACCATAACAGTTAAGAGGCTGGCTGTCTCTCCTATGCTGCCATAACCAGAATAACTGGGGTCAGAGAAGGCGAAAAGACCTGGATTTAGCCTGCGGGGTTAGGAGGCCAGCCTCAAACAGGCTTATGAAACATGCTTAGGTGGAGAAACAGGTCAAGAACTGCATGTAAGCTGTCACCTCAACATGAGTCATGGACTATATATCAATCTCACAGGCAGAGCAGTTTAATAAATAACTACATGTGTCAAGGTCCAGGGTTTGATTTGCACACACATGTTCTAACAATATTTAAATACGAGACGAAGAGCTAGATTCTGTTTGAATGTACAGAGACAGAGTTCTGCCTATGCACATGTGCTGGTGTATTAGGTCAAAATATTTCCAAAACAAAGTCTTTGCCTAAAGGCTTGTTCACAAAGCAGCACAGGACAGATTAGATCCACGATAAAATATTATTTCTAACGATAAACCCGGCAGCAGGAGAGTTTATCCTGCTTCAGTGGGGGTCGAGTGTGACTTACATGCTGGTAAGTCAGTGGGACATATAGAGGCTGAAAAAGTTTGTTCTCCCCTCATCATGAGAAATGTAATAAGCATGCAAAATTTTAATTGATTTAAAAGATTTGTCTTTCTGGACCGCTGCTTAAAAGTTGTGTAACATTTAAAGCCTGTTAAGATGCCAATTTGAAGAATTAGGGTTAGAAACTGTTATGTCCAAGAGACATAGAGGCTTGATTCATTTCTTTAAATATTTTAACATGGTTCTTACATGAGAGTTTAAAAGGAAAAACAAACTTTATAATATCTAGTTGTGTTTTCCTAGGCCACTTTGTTAATGGTGATGTCAATTAAGACATTTCCATTAGTTAGTTTCTGTTTGAAACTCAATTGTTCCTGTGTTCAGTAAATGTTTCTCCAACAATGGGTTCCTTTTACAACTAATATAGATATTCAGGGAGAAATCCTTTCTGGAAAAAGCTTTTTGTACACCCACGTGCAGTTGCAGAAAATAGACCAGAATGCAATGCAGACACAAAACCTGTTTTTGCGTAGTTCTCACATTTCTTTCTAAACTGAAACTAACTTTCACACTTTAGTTCCTACTATCACTACCAGTCTCCACCGACATGTAAAACCCACGACTGAATGCAACACGTTTAAAGCATGTTGAATAAACAACGATATGTTGGATTAGATTTGTGCAGAAACGCTCATATAGTTGTTTCAGGAAGTGTCCTAAAATGACATAAATGTGCATGACCCCAATTGTTGCATAACACATTTTTAAATTGTCATCATGGCAATGATTGTTCCCTAACTATGACTAAATACTCAACCCAACCTTAACCATCGTGTCATAAAACAGATTTTATCTTCAACAGCGATGTCAACGGTTTTGGGAGACACTCACAAATCAGATTAATTTGTTTTAAAGTCCACGCTTTGTAGATGTTTAAATCTCCAGAGTACAAAAGAGGACATTAATTACTACTTATAATTTGCTCTACTTGTCTCTTTTTTCCTCTTATACGCTCTTGCTACACATGAGTCCAATCACTGGAGTCTTTCTGTGTCGTCTTAATAAATATTCTTACACAAGTACAAGTCTCCAAACAGAGATGATGAGCTGACTAAAACAACTGCTGCTACATTCACGTCGTGTTGTTGTTGTGTTGTGTCTCGTTGTCATCTGGCCAATCAGGCGTGTGGGTCTTCTTCAGTCTAAATCCAATGACGAAGGGTAGCTCCAGCTCCTGGTAAGCACTTCAAATTGTAAATAGGTGGGCGTAGTTAACCTTTGTGGGGGGCTGGATGGAGGCTGAAGGCTCAACCCTAATCTGCAATTAAAAGGACGACAGATGCCAAAGTGATTGGAGAGAATTCAAATACAGTTTGACCCAGCTCTGTGACTTCACAGCGAGCGTTTACTGACACTTTAAAACATTGAGATGTATTTACAGAGTAAAAAAAACAGCGTTTAACGATTATTGTAGATAGTACAATTTGTATTTTACATCTGGTGACCTACATCAGTTCACAAGCAGCTTGTGTGATGAGAAAACTAATGATGGTCCATTAATATAACTATTGGGAGTATGTATCTTATTGATTATATATTAAGGATGCACAAAAAATCCTACCTTGCAATGTTTTTGAACTCACCATATGAAAGAAATCACTTTTCTGCACAGAGCATCTTTCTCTTAAAGTTCAAGTGACTTGTTGCTGAAGCACAATACTGCAGCTTTGCATTAAAACATAATAACATACACATTATAGACATAATTCACTCAGAACAGTGAGAAAACCTGACACAAAATGGCAGTTATGAGCTTGTCAGACCGAATATACAGTAAACAGGTGTGAGTGAGCGAGAAAGATAAAGAGAGAGAGAGAGAGGGAGAGGGAGAGTTAAAATTATCCACCCTAAAGCCAATCCTCCTCAAGCTGATAAGTGTGCTGAATGGACTAACCAGCTTGGGGACTTCAAACTTGCAAGCAGGTAAGAAAACTTTTCCTTTCTTTCCCACAAAAAACGATTTTAAATTGTTCTTAAAAGCAAATCTCTGGGAAACATTTTATGAAGAGCTGTAAATTCTCTTGACCGATGAAGTGTAGTTTGTTTACACTGACGCAGATGATGTCAGTCATGTTCCCAGAGACTGAATGAGACTTCGTGTTATTTGGTCAAATCACCTGCACTTTTTAATGGAAACCTGTTTATCTTGTTTTCAATATTGTAAATATAACGTGTGATTCATTTAGTTATGTAATGCACACATAAGGATTTTCTCAAGGGAACAGAATTGACAGTCGACCATAAGCTGTGAGCTTATGTCCTATATGTACACACTGCATATATAGCACATCCCCACAGCAGTAATAATCTCATTTCGGCAGAACATTTGAATAAAATATAATTAAAAACTCTGACTGGATATTTAGCCTTTGAAGATACTGTTGAGTAAACAAATGTAGGAACTTAATGTAGGAAGAAAATGTGGTTATTTGCATTTTTGCTCTGTGATTCTCCGTAAAAGTCAGTATGCATTTTTGTTATAAATCTACAAAACTGCATCTCGTGTCGAGCTGATTCACGTGGAGCGAGTTGTGATATCAAGTTGTTGCTTTATGTTGAACTGGCTCCTTGTGCATGGGTTTATTGTCATTTAATCTTAATTATTGTATTGAAACTTTAAAAAATTGTATTCGATTTTACATCAGTAAAAATGCAGCAGATATGTTACAGAACAGGATTTGTTCTAAAGTCTTTTTTTCTAAGGTGTTTAAGGTGTTTTTGTCCTAGTTAAGGTATCCAAACAGGTGCAATTTTTTTCTTTTAGTGGTAATATTTTCTGAATAAATCAACCCCCATATCCCCATCTCTGCATGTGCATCACCTTCTGGTTTAATATTCAGTGCCTGTTTCATGAGCTTTAGATCACGTAAGATCTCGAGGTGTTCAACTCTTCGTCTTTAGCGTCATTCAATCACCTTTTGTGTTTAAACTGCTGGAGTTCACAAGTATAAACACATCCTGTTAAATAGTACTGTCCCTTAGATGGACAGTACTGTACTGCGTCTTATTTTGTAATCCTTTGCTGTGATATCATTCCATGTTTTATAGATAATATGTGTTTAGCAAAGGAACTGTTGCGGTTGTTAAGTTCAGAAATTGCTCTTTCAGTTGAAATTTCAATACCAACCTAACGTCGGCTGTATGCGTCAAACACATATTCAATAGTCTTTTATTGTGGTGGCCTTGGCATCCTTTCCAGTTCCCTTCCTGTATATCCTGCTGAGCCTTTGGCCCAGTCGACGCAGAGCGGATGGGCTGGAGGCCACGTGCATCACTGAGACCTTGGTGTGACTCCTCTTCATTAGTCGAGGCCAGAGACAGCTTACAGGATCCTAACAAAATGTGAGGAGATCCATCTCCCCTCAGATCAGAAATCCACCTCTTGACAAGTGTGACGCCGGCGCTTACAAAACCACTGACAGCCAAGAATTAGGATAAATGATGGAACTATTTCAAAGATTGAACAAGGACATAAATCCTTGGGTGATAGGAAGATAGATCAACCTCATGTTGGGAAAATAGGACCTGAAGTTCATCATTCAGTGGGTCAAGGAGTTAGGAGATGACTGTGGGAAGTTCTACGACTGGCCAAACTTTTAACTATGCATCAACCATGAAAATGAGCAGGATGAGCTCTTTCTAATTCTGGTTCTGCAGAGGAAACCATGTTACTGCTGCAGGTTTAAATGTCCGCTGTAGTACTCACATTAAGCAGCTTTTACAGCAATATTTTCCAATAGCACAGAGTAGGTCTCAACTTCCCACCAAGGGCCTGTTAAACCCGAGTGCTTCACAGAATGATACAATGGAAAGAGATTACAACGGGTCACTCGTTGTTGTTGAATCTAAAAGAAAACAAAAAACCTGTCTCTGTTACTAAGCTGTTGCTACTTTTGACTTTTAACACTTTAGGGAGAGCGTGTGTGTTAGGTCTCTTTGTTTACAATAGACAGTGCAGACCTCTGTTGAGAAACCTGAGCCCCCTGCATGAGGCCAGTGTATTGTCACATTAGTTGTTTCGTGGTTTTTTTCCTCTCGCTAGAGCCAGAGAGCTTTCCATGGCATCACAAGTATTCCCAGCCGGCCTGGCGAGGGCGACCCCAGGCCGGGAGGTCTCTGATGTAAACTCAGGTGGTGTTCTGACCGCGGGGTAAAAGCAGGGCGCTGACCTCTGACTCACCCAAACAAGCAGCCAAGGTTTATTTCTCCTCTTAATGCTGTTGTGGGAAACACAAATCCTAACGGTCTGCAGGATTGCTTGACTGCAGAAACACTGACTTCTTAACTAGTTTTACTACATTGCTATTGGCTTTCGAATAAAACTTAGTAAATGAGGGTTGAACTTGATAGAGCATGAACTTGAATTATTGAGTTTCTTTTGTTTATCACAATACAAAAAGGTAGGTAATGGTTATTATTGGGGATTTGCACATTTGCTATCACAGTCAGACTACGTGTTGCCAGCAGCTTTCGATGCTTTTGGAGACACAGCCCTGTTCAGGGTAATGGATGCAGTTTAAAGTGAAGTGAGTGACTACACAAAAGACCAAATTACTGACATCCAAATGTACTAAAATAAAAAAGTACAAAGGTGCAGTAAAACCACTCAGCACATGTGGCACTCATCGGCTCGACAATAGAAGGCTGTTGACCCTCGCACAGCTCTAAACTGTGATTACATGTAGCTGTGTGTGTGTGTGTGTCTGTGTGTGTGTGTGTGTGTGTGTGTGTCTGTGTGTGTGTGTGTGTGTGTGTGTGTCTGTGTGTGTCTGTGTGTGTCTGTGAGTGTCTGTGTGTGTGTGTCTGTGTGTGTCTGTGTGTGTGTGTGT
>CALSBV010011203.1:349418-365139 GCA_943590825.1 Bovichtus diacanthus | reverse complement strand
AGGAGCGACTTGATAATTGGAGATGAATTTTGTGTGGTGCAGATAGCGTTTCACCTACGCACATAGCTGTTGTCCATCTAAACAAGTTAGTATCAATCTGTAAAACTAATACGTCTTCCACTAGCCACTTCTTGACAATTTAGTTAACGTGTTCTCTTTTTTTTTTTTTGGGGGGGTTGTTCTAATTGGTTGCAATGTAAGTTAGTCATGCTTCAAAGTAGAACTTACACTCAATAACATCCATATACTCCATCATAGAGTCAATCAAAGTTCCAGTTTGTCAACAATGTTCCATTATATCTCAGTTTTTTGACTTGTTTTCCTGATATCTTGTTTTCAATCGTTTTGCTATCCTACAGGTAACAGTACTGGGATCTGATGGGTAGTTAGAAGCCGAATATAAAGGGATTACTCTTGGCTGTCAGACACAGGAGGTTCACGAAGCCAAGAGGGATCACCTGACTGGCGGTGGCCCAACACCTCTTCCCAAAAAGAGCAGGACCTATCAAGATACATCAGTCGAGCTCGCACTGCTTGTAAACTTGCCATGGAGACAAAGAATCTCAGGTGATACTGCACGGTTCTCTTGTAGGCAAGCGCTTGGCAGCAACCTCTGTGGAATACTGCCTTTGAGTTTTTACTGCTTGTCCTCTAAAAGGAATGTATGCTGTCTGGGAGATTTCATCTGCGATTTAAGAGTTGACATGCGTTGCCCTGCCACCTTTCAATCCAACGCATATGACCTCCATTCATGGTGTTCGTCACAACTAAGCTAAGGCCTGGGGGGACTGTCATTTGTCGAGGAATAACTTGGACTCAGGCCAAAAATGGCCAGAGACGTCAGTCCTCTGAGCCTGAAGTCTGCAAGACACCAGCAATGGGTTGGAGCCTCTCAGGGGTTTATCCTTCCCTTCTTCTCCCGACATGCTCTAATTTTTTACTACTTCCTGTCATGTGCAGCAACAGCAACAGGAAGTTTGCCTGGCATAGAATATGACTATGGCATAAGCCCCAAATTTGTTTGCACCCCAATTCCACCAGAAGCAGACCCAAGCTGCTATTCCCCACCCAGTGTACCCCATGGACCGAGCAGTAACGGCCACACTAATGGTCACAATGGCAGTACCCGGCGAGGCATGATGTCTGACGAGGCCAAAGCCACCATCTTGCACCTGCGTGAGAGCCTTGTGAGGCAAAAAGAGACCATCCTGGACCAGCGGGAGACCATCAGGGAGTTGACGGCCAAGCTCACCTTATGCGAGGGCTTCGGTGGTCACCATAGCACAGATCACCATGACACCCACCACGAAAACCACCACGATACCCATGACGACCATCATGACGACCACCATGATGACCACCACGGGCATCACGGCAGCCACCATACGCCATCATCGTCACACCACGGACCTTCGCCGTATCACACTAGCGATCACCACTACTCCCATGGTAGCCAGAGGCCGGACCCCCACCACAGGAAGGGCTCGTCGTACGGAAAACACAGCTCCTTCTCACCCGAACAGACGGGCAAAACACTGCAGACGCTGAAGGAGAGGCTGGAGAGCTTGCAGGTGAGTGCACGTTTTGACCAATGCCAGGAAAGATAAGCACTTGGACAGCAGGAGGGAAATGCAGCTACATGTGTTTGATTTGATCTTTTATCACAAGTTTCTGCTTTATTATTCTTATGACAACCAGCTTATTGTCAAACAATTGAGAGTTGGAGCTCCACCTAATGGTGGCTTGTACAGGTTGACCTGCAGTATTGGCTTTTTGGCTTTTAGCTTCAGCCACTACAGCTAAAGAAAGAGAAATATTTTTGTTCAGTTTAGTAAGTTTGTTTCAATCATTTTTAACCAATACAAATCAAATATACAACAATTATAAAGACGATTAAAAACTCATCACTTTGAAATATGACAAACCAAAGTAAGTTTATGCTGATTAAAAAAGGTGTAGGCTGAAGACTGAGCTTATTGCAACTACCCTTTTTACGTTAATTATTTTGTACAATTCTAATTAAATGTATACACTGAAAATGAAAGAAAGAAACAAAAAAAGTAATATATAATATAATTATATGTATATATAATATACATCTCTATAATGTATATTGTATATAACAAAAATTAATATACACACTAGTGTTAATCATCTTATTTTTAATTTTTTTTATAATCTTGTGTATTACACATTTTCATTTTCTTTTTTAAACTAATCCACAAATGAACTCCTTTGAGTGATATACATCTTTGTTTTGCGTGAATTCTAATCTTTGTTCTTGTAAACATGCACATTCCTCTTAGTTTATACTGACTCACTGGAACAACCTTTTGGATACAGTCTGAAAGCACTTGAAATATTAATTGTTTAAAGTCTAAAATATTTCAAATAAAGAGCATGTGACTTTATATACATATAACCATATAGCTTGCATCTGCTGCATAAACATTTTAAATAGTTTTGTTTGTTTATGTAATGAATTTAGATTGAGGATGCCTTTTTTGCAATGGACTTTTTTTTCTTCTCAAGTTCAGTGATCCAAACTGACTCCTACAGTAAAGACTGCGGAGCTCGCAAGGCACAGCGCTCTCTATCTAAATATATTCATAAGGCTGTAATTAAAGCTGTGATGCTTCAGGTAAAAAGGGTAAACATTCTTTAAAAGCTCCTGAAGGAGGACTTACTCTTCCCGCACCATACAAACATTGTTGAGATACTTAGTAATGTGTCTGCGAGGAGAGGCTGAGCGGTCTGCAGGGAAGCCTATCAAAGGTTTGACTTAATTGGGGTCATATTATGCGTCATCGAGGGTCACAAGCTCAGCCGCAGAATAATCTGCCAGTGCTGTCCGTTGCCAAAATACTGTGAGAAGGACGAGTTTCATGAAGACATGGTAACCCATAGGATACTGTTTTTTGGGATTTTTAAAAGGTGAAGTGGCATATCTGTAGTTTTTTAAGAAACACAAACATTTAGTTTGTAAGATTGGAACGTTGGAGGAGATGCGTCTCACACACACATGAACCACCCACCAGCCATCGTCAGACACACACCGCCCACCAAGCTAATATCACAGCTGTTTGTCTGTTGTCTCTGAGCCTTTGGATGCCAATGTGCTATCAGAGGTCTTCCGGCTCCTGAGCTCTCTGCTGGATATCATTGGCCAAGCATAAAACAGGAAGCTCTAAGTTGATTAACCCTAACCCCTGACCTTAAACAACCACTCTGTCCACCCATTACATTTTGGATGAGACGAGTGAAGCTTAGAGGAGGAAGAGGGAAGTTACTAGTTTCTGAGAAACTGTTTTCTGCACATTTATTTACTGCTTGGTTAATTGCATCGAGGTTAAGGAAAGGCATCGAGGTTAAGCAAAGGCAAGTAAGTCAATTTTGTGTTGTTTTCAAGGGTCACAAGCCAAAAAAGTTGGAAACCAATGATCCACATGTTTCAAAATGTTGCTTTTTAACCTAAAGGTATTTCACTGTGAACCCAACAAAACACTGGGAGCTTTAGTAGCTGTTGTCATTGCTCTCCGTGATGTTTGTCATTGGACAGTATGTGATAGCATGTGATACATTCTCTAAGTTGTGTTTCAGCACCTAAAACAAGGCACAAATGTAGTTCTGCTTTCTCACTTATTTTACAACAATTAATGATGCTGGTGTCACATTACAAGACTAAAATCCTGCTGCCTGCTGGACTGTGAACTCCACATTATCAGTGCAGGTGGTCTCAGGTCACACTTAGGGAAAGTGTTGCCAGAAATCCCATTCATCCCCCTTTAAAGGTGTGAGAGGCAATCTTGTCCGAGCCAAGATTTACCTTCCGTCACTCCCTATTCTAACAGGATGTCTACACCTCCAGCCTATGGCCACGCGCCAAAGGGCGCTAGCCAGCCTCACCTTCAATTAGCTTCATCCTCCCTGACGAGGCTATTAATTGTGGGGTGCGCTGGCAGGGAACAAAGCCGGATTTGCTGGTGAGGAAGACAAGGATGAGCAAGGGAGAGGAGGGAGGGGCAGAAACTATTCCCCTGCAATTGTAAATGTCATTTCATAATTCTTCTTCATACAATGCATATTACTGAATTTACTAAGAATTTCTGACTTTCGAAAGTTAGCAATTTCAGAGTTTAGAGCTTGTTAAATTTGACACTTCTTGAAGCATGTGAGTTCCTTTTTGACCTTGGAAAATAGAAGTTAACAAAACAATCCCATCTCATTTTTTACTTACTAGCTTTTTCTGTATCCCAGTTTGCTCAGTTGTCATCTCACTTTTAGGACTTCTTGTCCATCTCTGCTTGAAAGTTAAGAATGAGAGTTCAACTTTCACATATTTGCATCACAAATCTAAGTATCTATATATTCCAATAATCCTGTTGTAGGTCTACGATCTAATGCATTAAATAAACCCCACATTGTTGGGGGATTTACGACTGAGGAAGATAGTGGCATTTGGTGATTAAAAAAAAAAAAAAAAAAAAAAAGGTTCAAATTGTGCCAAATAAATCGAGGGCTAAACAAAGAGTCTTTAAATTGTTAGCCCTGAATCCTGCACACTATCAGATATTCTGACTGACGTGTTTGTGCTTCTGCAGGCTAGGAACTCCTCCAGCTCCTACTCCAGCTCCCTAAGAGAACTCCTCCAGCGGAAGATCACAGCCCTGGAGGAGCAGCTGCACAGCTATTACCGAGATCACCGTGATGATCATCACGACGACCACCATGACGACGACCGCCACGGCAGCAGCCGCCCCGACGACCACCACGATGACCACCACGATGACCACCATGGCTCTGGTCACCGAGACGATGACCACCGTGGTACTGGTCACCGCGACGATGACCACCGCGGTACCGGTCACCCCGACGACCACCACGATGACCACCGTGGTACTGGACACCGTGACAACCACCCCGATGACCACCGTGGTACTGGTCACCATGATGACCATCACGACAGCCATCATAGCACCCACCACGGTAACCACAGGAACAACCAGCGCGGCGGTCAACATTATTATCACCATCATGACCGCAACGACAGGCACAATAGCCGGCAGCGTGGTCACTACGGCTACCACCACAGCACCCACCATGATGACCATCACGATGACCACCACGACGATCACCACGATGATACCCACGATTATCACCATGGCGGCGGCTACCACGATGATCACCACGCACCCGAACACCACGATGACCACCATGATGATCACCATGATAATCACAACAGCCGTCACGGTAGCGATCACAACCCGCGGCGGATGCCTCCCAGCAGCAAAGAGACAAATCTGCGAGGCGCGGGACACAGCAAGCTGGAAACAGTGCTCAGCCAACTGCACCATGGCAACACTGACCACGGTACACACACTGTGCACTTTATGTTCATGTAATCATGGTTTTTACATTTTAAACTTGTGCAGTGACTATTAGCCAACGTTTAACTCGCATAAAAGGACAAAAAATTTAACCTGGCAGGAGTGTAAATTTTGTTAACGAAAGCTACGACTAATTATTCGTAATAATTTGTCAATGTCGTTCTTTTAATTTGAAATAGAGACGTGTAGAAATGAATCCCGGAAAACTTCTCTTCAAGTAAACGATATTTATTCGATGATGATGTGATGAGCATTACAAAAGTACGCCGCTGCGCTCCGTCCACAGACCACATTAAAGTAGTTCCTCTGTCTCACAGATCTATTGTCTACAACATATTTTATACCCGCCGCCTTTCAGGTATAGTCTTCTCCCATTGGTTGGCTGGGGCCAGGTCCTATTGGCCCCTTGTTGGCACTTAGGCCACGCCTCTCAGCGCTTCTCTGCTCCAATCAGATCTTCAGTCAGCCTTTTACGTTTTTACAGTTTACAATATTGCATATTATTTCACAGTATATTGGTCATTCTTAGGCATAGTTACTTAATTTAACAACATTTAACACTTCTAAAATAAGGATGAAAATAAGGCACATAGTGACAATTTACACATTCATAATACTTCTAATCAAGGTTGGCTGGCTTGAATCAGATGTTCGTCTAAAACCAACTGCTGGTGGTAGAAAAGTATTTGTATTCTGACCTGAATCTAAATTCTGCAGTCTCCGTCTCACCAGGAAACCACAAGAAGCTAAAGAGTCCCAGCGCTTTCCTCCTCGACTTTCCCATGAAGACCAACTACATGTATGCCAGGATGAAGCGGGCGGTAGTCAATGAAATCTTCGCCATGACCATCTGCCTGTGGATAAAGGCCGGAGCTGGTCCTGGCCTCGGTACGCCCTTCTCCTACGCCGTGCCTGGACAAGCCAACGAGCTAGTGCTCATCAAATGGGGCAGCAACCCTATGGAGCTGCTAATCAATGACAAGGTAAACGAAATGCGATTAAAAAGTCATGCACAGCGAAAATGGAAACTCTTTGCAACGTTAACCAATGAAATTGTTAAGTTAGCTTCTGTTTGTGTGGCGGTCCCTGGTGATTCTGATAGAGAAAAACCTGGTGCTTAGGACCCTCCATGACGTTCTTATGGAAGGATTTTCTAGTCAAAAAGCTGCTTCTCTGAGCTTTATGAGACCTGTGTCGGTAGGTAACACTGCAGTTCTCACACATTCGTGCCCGGAGTGTTTCTAATCTTGCACACAGTGAGGTGTGATAGTCACAGCTCAGACTGACAGCATCACCTCACCAGCGGAGTTCAGAGCTACAAGTAGAGGGCAGTTTCCTCAGACTCATTATTTGCATGTCATGTTCTCAGTCACTGTTAAGGCCCGGGCACACCAAGCAGACAAAGAACTCGCCTCGGTTCAGCTGTTTGACACAAACACCTCAAAGACTACAGCAAACAGACAACTAGTACATGTACACTCTGCGTATGTAGAGTTTCTCTTCTCATGCACAGTGTTTATTAATGAGACAAGGTAAAATAGAAGTTTTATAAGTACATGTAGCACGTCGTCTCTATATCTTTCGTTATAAGTAAATGAAAGATTGTACGGAGTAAAAATGATAACATGACATGATATGATTATTTACAATAGATTAGTTGTATATTTACACTAATATTTTAGAAGATTTCAAATCTGACTTTTTGTTTTTGGAGCTCTCTCCATGCTCTTGATAACAGAATATAAACATGGCTCATTGTTCAGTGTCTCCCAGTTAAAGAGGTTGTTGGGTTCAGACAGTTAACATAAAAGACAGAGAGAGATGCAAAGTACAGTATGAGGATGTGGAAATATATTGCATATTTAATTATACCAATATTAAATCAGGTTGATGCTTTGAAGCCACTAAAATTGCATTACCAATGAATATTAGGTTGGAAAACACAACATTTGTACATTTTTCGGGCACAACTTTGTATAAACCATTTGGTTCCCGTCCCCTTCTATCTGCACACAGACACAGAGACAGATCATGTTGTTGGTTGAGCAGATACAGATACAGATACAGATACAGATAATGACGTCGCTTTGCACCTCTTGTATGTGAATCGGAAGTCTTATTGAACTTTTTGCAAAGAAGGGGCTTCTTGTATTCCTTTTGTTATTCCTCACATAAAAGGTTGAGGGAAGTCCTGACTTAGAGTATTTAGTTTTTTTCTTTATGACTTTAGGATGTTAACTTGTGTCCTGATTGCTGACATACACATTATTCAATCATTGTATTAGCCTTCCAGTCGTTCATTCTCTGAAAAGCTAATAACGGAGGACAGATCCTTTGCCCTAGTACTGTGAGCTGTGAGCTAAAGAAACAAATCAGCAAAGCAATTAATCTGATTACACTAATTAATTGGCCTAATTGTCTGTGGGAGGGACAAACTGTCATGTTTGCTTCCTTCTCGTCACACATTTGGTCATCAAATTGATCAATGACAAAATAATCTCAGACTTTAATTCTAATCTAATCCAAAGGTTTGTCATGGAAATTTGTTCTCACAATGCTGAAGAAGAAGACGACGATTCTTCGTCCTCAAGTTTAATGATTTGTCCGTCTGACCTGTGTGTTTAGGCGGTGACATTGCCAATAAGCATGACAGATGGGAAGTGGCATCATGTATGCATGACGTGGGCGACACGTGACGGTGTTTGGGAAGCCTACCAGGACGGCGTGAAGAAAGGCTCGGGGCAAAACCTGTCGGCCTGGCAACCCATCAAATCAGGAGGGACCTTCATCTTGGGCCAGGAGCAGGTAAGATATACGCTTTCTGACGGAGATCCAGTGTGTTCAAAACAGTCTTTTGGATCCAGTTGCATTGCAAATGCAGAAAGCAATAATTTTGTTTGTGTTTGACCTAATAGTCCTTCCCATAGCGTCATCTGAACTTATATAATCGTTGTTGTATGACCCTCTAAAGGCCTTCACACACCAGGGAGTTCTTTCATGTGATGAATTTGCACGACAGTATGTTTGTTTTTGTCATAAATATTTACACACAGAACATGAATATTATAAGCGTCATAATTTTTTACGGAACAATGCCGTCTTGCAACTGCAAATAAAGGCATCAACCAATCACGTTGTGCGGAGCGGACCATACATACATACATCAGAACATACACTAAAGTGTAGCTGTGAGTTATTAAATGAGGATTATAAAACAACAACAAAGGCAGCGCATAGCAGATCCACCCCTTCTGTTCTTACCTTTCACAATAAAAGCCCTGGGCATGTACACTGTATAACTGTTTAGCAGATGGAACTCAAATTCACTCAGCAACTTTCTAAAAGGAAACCTTTTTTTGTGAAGAATCAGCCGGCCCAAATCTCTCCAAACATTTTATAGAAGACGTGTTGCATGAATAGTTTTCTTGCAGACTATATTTCCTATTTACAATTCATTGTTTTGTCCCAACTCCAGTGTTTTAAGGCCTTAAAGTTTGCAGTAACATCTTCTGTCAATAATCCCTAAATTAAGACTCAGTCCATCTAAAATGTTCAATCCTAAACTGTTCCTCGCTGGTTCTCACAGGACACAATGGGGGGGCGCTTCGACGTCACTCAATCCTTCATGGGAGAGTTGTCTGATCTCCAGTTCTGGTCCAGAGTTCTGACGCCCAATGAGATCTACAGCCAGGCGACCTGCGGAGGTCACCTCATTGGTGATGTCATGTCCTGGTCCGAGGAATCTGTGGAGCTCCACGGAGGGCTAACGGAGCTGCCCTTTGAACCCTGCCACTAAGGACTGACACTGGACCCCAACACCCAGAGCTGTAGCATCGACACCCCAACATTTTCACAGAAATATTTGAATGTGGGAAAATGTTATTTTGTCATGGATCAAAGATGGGGGGGATGATTTATCACTGGTTGCAAGATCAGCCCTGGGCAACAGGCAGAGCAGGAGGAGTTATGTTGCTTTTCTATATATTTTCTGCCATTCCTGTCCAATCTTTCTGCCTTCTCCACCTACACCCTCACTTCTTCGCTGTAAGGCTCTAAGAAGACGACTTTGTCGGCTCCAAAGAGCGCAGGGCTTTGGATTTACCGGCTGTGTGGTCATGACTACGGCTGCTCTGAGGGATCCAACACACATAATAGGATTTAATACCATCAGAACAGGTCCAAAGGTTGCTTGTTGCCATCAGCTCGCCCGCACTAGCTTTTTTTTGTTTGGTGTGTGAGCACCTTAGACTTTACAGAAAGGTGAAAGATTGGCTAAAAGGCACAGGATAGAAATAAAGCCGCGCTGAGACTTGAACCATGAGGGTTCATACATGTTCCTACTGACGATCGAATATCTGCTCATTGTTATGTGGAGACAAGGGAAACATTTCTGTAAAATCAGGACCTTTTTACCGTGTAGGTCAAATATGGCGCCACCTACTTTGTTGATTTTGCACGTTGAGATATTGGCGGACTGTTTTGTACTAGTATTTCATATTGAAAACATTAAAAAAAGATGTCATCCGTGTGTTCTCTATAACCGTAACACTGCATTTTGTCAATGCAGGGCTGAGTATGATGTTTTAAATTAAAAAGACAAAGAAAAGATCACTTTCTGTCGGTTCAAACGTCGTCCATTACATAAGAACGCAGCGGTTCAATGTCACACATGACACGTTCGGGCCACAGGCCACATGGCTGCACCAACGCAGAGTTAACGGTCCCTCAACATGTCATCGCGGTAATGCTAATGTCTCCGAGGCTACGGGTGGCTTACAGCGGGATTTACCTGTTGAGAACTGATTTGATCCTGCCTATTTCTGACCAGCTCAAACCCCATGGCAGATTGAGACACACACACACACACACACACACACACTCACACACACACGACGCTCAGAGAAGATAAAAAGGTGAAAGGAGACATTATTGATCTCTGTTTGTAGCTCTATCGTCACATTTTTATAACAAAAGAGGTTTTTGTACATGTAAATTATATCAGGTAGTCTGTTTTTAATTATTAAAAGCATTTATTATGACATTCCTCACGTTGTAAATAAGTATATACCACTTTCTCGACCCACATTTAACGCTGTGGTTGTTTGCATAGCACATTTTTTGGGAGTAAACTGTATATTATTTGTTCATTATCACCGTATCCCCTCTGAGTTAAACTCAGAGAACGAGCTCTCGTTATTGATAGTAAAAAGGGGTATCTGTTGTTGCCATGGTAATAGAATCTCTCAGCATCAGGACCACATCATCGCACTACAGCTGTAAATATCTGCGAAATGTTTCTTCGACTGTAATGCCAAGACAAGCAGCACTTTAAAACCATGCTCCTGTTTTCCTCTCATGATAGTGGATTTATTCACCTCCTCCCTCTACCGAACTGTGTAGTTTGTAAGCTGATTGTTGACGAAAGTCACTTGTAAAAATAAGATATACAATTTTATTTCGCCTTTGGTGTACACTTCAATGTCTATTAGGGTTTTTTTTTTTTTTTTTGTTATGTTTATTCTTGTGTCTTTGGCTGTAAATATTCAAAGTATTACAGTGTGTTCAGTCAACAGTCCCTCCCTCGTACGTAAGCCAAAACTATAAACTGAATTGTAACACTTGAAAAAGGACGAAAATGCATTGTAAATACTATCAAATATTTGTAAAGATGTCAGGATTTTGAATTAAAATATTTAAAATATTTTATGAATTGGAACCGGACTGCAAACTCATTTCAAATAACAATTCTGGTTGATAAAAAATAACCTAAAAAGAGCAACTCGTTCAGTAGAGTGCAGGTGTGAAAGTCTTTATATTACATTTATGAATTCAAATGATGAAATCCACTTTATTTATATAGATAGTTTATTTACAGCCTGTACAGGATACGACCCCCTCTGTCCTTAGACCCTCGCACCGCACAAGGAAAAACTCCCTAAAAGAAACCCCATAATTAAAGGGGGAAAATGGAAGAAACCTCAGGGAAAGACTGAGGAGGATCCTCTTATATATTATATATATTATATATATATATATACATAACGAGGATCCTTCTCCCTGGACAGACAGACGTGTGTGTGCAGAATAAACAACATAGTATAACTACAACATAGATAATCCATGTGACAGAAATGATGATGTGATCGAGTATTAAAAAGACGGATCCAGGAGGATGTCAATAAAAAAGCTTCCCGGTTTCTCCCAAGACAACTATATATTAGCGTGAGCGTCAGTCAGGACCAGAGCAACAGCCTCGATTCATGATCCAGACGTAACCTTTAATAGTGGCAACCTGCCAGATGAGAGACACAGAGACTCCGGGGATGATGTCCCGGATTATGAGTTAGTAGGAGGCATTTAAGGGACATGAATACATACAGATAGAGAGGGAGAGGAGGAGAAGAGAGGAGTAAGTCCCCCGAAGACTTCACTTTACACAGAGATCAAGTGCATTAAGAGTTTTTTGGAGCGCTTACAATTTCTGTGTTTGATATTTCACGCTGTTTTACTTTAAAATGAATCGCTTGCATGGACAGTGTTAAGTGGGTTGGGGAAGAATACTGTTGAGTAGTGCATTTTTATTTGCTATTTCTGCTTTAAATGTGCAGTGATATACAGTGTAAGGTACACCTGCAGAATATCATGCAACAAGCTTATCAATATGATTCTATATATGCGAGAAGGTCTAGTGCAGCAACAACCTACAATCTCAAAAATCAGCCTCAAAATGTTACTGTTGGGCTGAAAACGTGTCTCATTTTGTCTTAATTCGACTTTCTACAATGCTGCTAATTATGTAAATTGACAGTAATAAATCATCTGCTGTTGAATGAAGAGTCTCTGTAAAGTTAAAGTTGTGTTGTCTCTGGAACAGACAGCTGGCTCATTACTTCTCTCTGCTTTCTGCTCGTCATCCTCACTCTGCTGCAGACTTCATGACACTGACCCCATCAGTAGAAAACTGTTTTTATTTTTGATACACAATAATAATCAAGACATTTCAAGGCAACGCCCATTTCGTTACAGGGAGACTAAATGAGCTGTACTTTAAAATGCTACAACAATCAGTAAAATACAAGATTTGTACGTAATTTACAGGAAAGTATAACACATAGTTTCGAAATAGATTTTGCCAAAACTACAATTAAGATTCATTCAATGTGTCAATACTTTGTGACTTATTTTTTATTTTTAATCTGTCTGTGTCAGCTCCAAACCCGGTTCCTGTTCATGCACTGCAGACGTACATCTTTAAAAACAGCCAAATATGTAACTTTAAGTGTTAAATTAGTTTAAAGGCTCAGTGGTGTGTGTTCATGGTAATGAAGGAACATGTCACCCAGTGCAAAGCCCACTGAGACAAATGTATAATTTGTGATACTGGGCTACATAAATAAACTTGATTTGATTTTGATTGCATAGATTGTTTTGGTCTTTTGCTTGGATTTCTTGAAAATGGTGCCATAAACTGCTAATGTCTTCATCTTTGCTTTAAAATGAGCATGCAGCTGTCATTTTGTGACGACGTCATTCTTTTCCCGTCTTATTTTAGACTGTATGTCTTCATTTACAGAGTGGATAGTGAATAATGCTTTATTTATTTTTATCTCCTTCAGTCTGCTTTGTTTTCTCCCCGACACATCCTTTATTATCCTGTATCCATGGAAACAGGTAATGGGACATTGTGTAGCCTATGTAATTTTCTGTCTTTCTGGTGTGTGTGTGTGTGTGTGTGTGTTTGGTATCATAGTGGTTCACATCACCTTGATGTTCCAGTCACAGTCGACCCTGCAGGAAAACAATCTGGGAGATCTGACACTGGAGAAGCTCGACCAGTCATATCGCCTCCTGTTCTCCCAGTATCCAGCTCTGAACCAGTACTGCTCAGTCAAGCAACACCAGCACCGGTGGTAAGCACTGTGTGTGTGTGTGTGTGTGTGTGTGTGTGTGTGTGTGTGTGTGTGCGTGGGCTCCGGGGGTGAGGACCTTTTTGGAAAGTGCTTCGTTGAATGTGCAGATATCATATGTCAATAGCAATGTTGCCTATTGTTGCCTTTTATATATTCATTTCATGACAAGGCACCACAAGTGGCAGCTTTTTTTTTTTTTTTTTTTTTTAACATTACTTTACACAATTAAAACCTGCAAATTCAATGCAATTTTGCACAAAGATTCATGTAGGTTTTAGTGTTGAGCAGTATCAACCTGGCTAACATTTACATAAAAACCTGTAAAAAACCTTTGACTAATATGTCAACAAAATGAAAAAAAATGTTGAACCTTGGTTTATCCGATGTTTAGATTTCTGTTCTGGAAATGTATGCAAATTAGCAGATATTCAATAAGATAATATGTAATTATATAACATTTGAGGAAACTTGTAATACAAAAGTAATAATAATTCTCTCAATGTAAGGGAAATGTATTAGTTAAAGATGGTACCCTCCTCAGCTGTAGTGTCCCTACTTAAACAAGATTTTGCATGATTGTCGCAATTCTGCATAATGTAAAGCCGTTTACTTCATCAAACATACAAATTCACTAACTTGTTCAAAATAAAACTAATTGGAAAACATTTGGACAAGATTGTATTCTTGTTTTGACAGTTTACACACATTTATAGAAGTACAGTATTTTATGTTTTTGTATTTCATGCATGAAAAAGCATCAAAAATCCATGTAAGGATGTTTTAACAGACAAATTCCCATCACTGCTAAGAGCTGAAAGCTCTGGAAACATTTTTAAATGACTGCTGAAAAAAACTTTTGTTTTTTAATAATTTTGTCATTTTTTCACATATATATTTTAGCATCTACTGTCTAATTTTAATGTTGATTTCCCCTTGTTTAAATGTGTTGTTTTGTTAAGCACTTTCAGCTACATCTGTTGTATCAAGGTTCCCTATAAATAAAGTTTAATTATCCGTCTTTCTTTCTTTTTCACCTAGAGAGTGTGTGTGCAAAACGCTGGACGCCTCAATGTTTCCTGTCCTGTATCAGCTGTCTGTACCGCTTCATGGCACTGGGGGGCGCTGTGGCCACACACACACACACACACACACACACACACACACACACACTGTTTATGCTCTGTCCTCTCATTTTCTACTTTTATCTAATCATCAAAGACACGCTGATTCATTTCCATTACATGTTTTATCCATTAAGATTATTGTATGTATATTCCATTCATATTAGTCTTTTCTTAGTATTCATGTGTCTTTCAAAGAACTTCATTGATGACATATTCTGTGTCTGTCCACTTGTAAACATTTGAGATGCTTTCCCTGAAATATCAGCTGTACGAACACACATTTCATCAGAGAAGTTAAGAATAGATTTAAGGCCGCTATGAAATATGGAGACGCCTGCAGCAGCAGCCGCAGAGGTCATCTCCGGTTTTGTCTTTCACAGTTTTACTGTATATTTAATACAGTTTAAGCCTTTGATGATGAGGGGGGGAGAAATTTAAACATTTCTTCACAAATCCATGACATTTTCTGACATGTTTCTCAGGTGTTTCTGTGGGAAAAGGCCCTGAGGCCGAGCCAGGGAGACTCGTACTGGCTCGGCCTCAGGAGCGGAGGTGGTGACGGGGGCTGGCAGTGGAGTGACGGCTCCCTGGTGGAGAAGAGACCAGGGTGAGTGATGACAGGCAGGAAGAGGGGGAGGGTCGACCGGGGACAAACGGGGCTCCTGGGGTGACGAGACACCAGGCGCCGATCTCTATTCCTGTAGCTATAACCGCATGTTGCTGGTTCACTGGTGAGGACACACAAGTATGGAAACTTGAGTTGAGTGATTGCATTTAAAGCTATTAAAATGTTTATGATCCCCTGAGTGAAATATTAAAAGATATATGCACAAAAGAGGCTTCTAAGTTAAAAATACTGAGTCAAACTTTCCTCGTGACTACCTTCTAAAACTATTTTATTTATTAGAAACTGGAAAAAGGAGAAGTTGCTTACCAATAAAGTGCACAATGAGGAGGCCAAAATAAGAAGCAACAGCAAGGAAAATGTCTTGAAATGAGAAACAAACATCTGTTTTGGAATTTTTGTTCAGTGTGTTTGTTTCCTTATAAAAAGTAAAAGGCAGTTAGTTAAGATCTTTGTTTTCTTGGTAAACTTGCTTTAACTTTTTCCTTTTATTTCAATCATGAATTCAGATCCTAGTATTGACAGTATCCTCTCACTTTACATATACTGAGATTGCACTTGCCCGAATGGGGATGGTATTGAAAGACAGTGGGCGGCTGATTTAATTTATGATGCATTTTTATATAGAGGAGTAGGGGTTGCCATGGTAACACATTAAAGACTGTGTTTTTTTTT
>CALSBV010011203.1:297781-309418 GCA_943590825.1 Bovichtus diacanthus | reverse complement strand
AAAAAAAAAAAAAAAAAAAGACATTTAATCCGTTGAATCACTTCATTCAAATTGAGGATTTTTTTTTTAAATTTGATGACGTCATAAAATATGATGACAGACATTCAAAGCTTCATTAGAAAAACTCAATAGAAGCTTCAAATGTAAAAATGTTTATTCTGTAAAGCTCTAGAAAATGACTTTAAGGAGAGGGATGAGAGGGAAAGAAAATGAGCTGCGAGAAAGATCAAAGAGACAGAAATGAGAGCGGGAGACAGCAGTAGCTACAGGTACAGGGGGAGACGGGGTGAGTCAGCAAGGTGTTTTAGTTTGGAGGAAAAGAAGCAGAGTCCTTGAGCAGGCAGAAGGTTTTGGCAGCTGTTCAACACGCGGCCTGTCAGGGTGGACTCTCCGGCTCTGACCCACTTCACACCTGACAAACAAACACAAGGCTCCACAGTTAGAGCTGCATCATGCTTTTTGTGACCGTGTGGCGTTTGTGGTGTTCATGACAAAATGAGTTTCTCTGCCTATTTCTGGTGAAGAAAAAAGAATCTGCTCTGCATGTTTAAGCTTCTACTAACAGGTAACTGCAGACTTTTAGGATAATACTGTAAAAGTTCAATCTCCAGAGAGAGATCAAACTTAAATCAACGTTAAGGCCATTTTTTTATGTAATATGGCAGAAATGTTTTTTTTTTTAGATTGTAGGAGCTACGTATTTTCTTTGGCGTTTTTTATACCTTTATTGAATCGTAGCCAGTGGAGAGCTATGAAGAAATAAGGAGGGCGCAAAGATTACGCTTTTAAAAGCACCAGTAAATATTTAAACACAATATTTTGACATGCTACTGACTCATAATTTAATTCACTGATACATTAAAGTTAAAGTTGTTTGAATCAGTCATTTCTGTTCATTTGAGAAAGGTCTGCTTACTCTCTCTGCTTCTTTAAAGCCAAAATGGCCACAGAGGAACCACAAAATAAACTTAAACAAGGAGTTTAGTTTCTACCAGCTGTTTCCAGAGCTTTCATCTGAATCTCATGGTCTTCATCAGTGAATGGGGTTTGCTCAGTAGACATGGAGATAGTTGCCTGGGTCACAATGAATGAAGGTAGTCAGTGGACCTTGTGTTAAGATTATTTTGTTAAACTATGTCCAAGCTCAGGAAGAACAATCCAATAACAAGTAAAACTTGAGTAAAATTAACAAAGGTAAACTTACCAAAAATAAAAATACCCATTAGGCAGAATGGCCCATTTCAGAATAATGTATATTATCTTCTCGGATTATAATTTACTTGTTGCAGCTGACAAAAGAAGGGGTCATTTTGAATACTTTATATACTCCCAGATATCTTGATCTATAATAATTAATTAAATTGTATATTGTACGACAGCTGGCACATAAATGTAGTGAAGTAAAAAGTACAATCGTGCAGTAAATGTACTGAAAGACTTAATGCACCTGTGTGTTTGTGTTCTGCTGACAGCGCTGGTGCGTCTGCGTGGCAGCGAGGATGTGAGTAAAGACCTGCAGGAGATGAAGGAGGAGAGCGCAAAGATGGCCATGGAGAAGAAGGTCACCATCCCCGAGCTTTTCCGCTCGCCGGCGTATCGACAGCCCCTCCTCATCGCCGTCATGCTGCAGCTCTCCCAGCAGCTGTCAGGGATCAACGCTGTGAGTCTCACACACACACACACACACACACACACACAGAGGGCTACATGCATATTGACACTTTGACACTCTGGAAACATCTACTTGTTCTGTGGTCTACTTAAAACAATATAATCAATGCATACACTGCATTCAATACATGTTACAGTTGAAGCAATACTCTCACCTGTTAAGCAGTGGTGTGAAGTATCAAAGTACATTTACTTAAGTGCAGTTTTGAGGTACTTGTACTCGTCAAACTTAATCAAACCCAAACATATTACATCTCAGAATTAAATGCAAGATCAAAAATGAAAGAAACGTTGTTTTTTTTTAGATTTGAATGTTCATATTGCAAGTAAAAGTTAAAGAATTGTTATTTTACTTATTTATTTTGCAGGACTATCATGTCTAGAATCATTTCTTTGTTGCTTCTTAAAACTTTTTTTCTCAGATTCATGAGGTGTAAAGTGTGGCAGAATATTCCAGTGAGCTATGGCTCTACACATAACTATGTAACGCAGATAAGTCCGAGTAGAGAGAGTTTGAAATAACTCAAACCACACACACACACACACACACACTCTAATACTAGTGTGAATACTTGTGTGTTATAAACTCCAAGGAGATTATAGGATTGGACCTTTTTTTTAGTTGGCTCTGAATAAGATTGTTCTGTACGGTGATCTTTACATTTATTGAAATATAATACAAATGAAATGTGTTTTTTCTTCTCCTCTGCCCCGCAGGTGTTCTACTACTCCACAGGCATCTTTAAGTCGGCCGGTGTGAAGCAGCCCATCTACGCCACCATCGGAGCAGGCATCGTCAACACCATCTTCACTGTTGTTTCTGTGAGTGACGTCAGTGCGTTTGTCTTCGTGCCTGCATGTGTCTGTGTGCGTCCAGCGGCACATCACTGCCTCCTGTGTCTGTCCTGCAGCTCTTCCTGGTGGAGAAGGCCGGGCGGAGGACCCTGCACCTCCTGGGACTGGGTGGGATGGCGATCAGCGCTGTGCTCATGACCGTCTCCCTCCTGCTGGTGAGTTCAGCACTGTTTTAGTTCCAGGATAGAAATACATATAAAGATAAAACAATTTTAAGAAATAAGGATGTAAAAGATGTGCATTTTACTACAATGCATAAGAACAATAAATAGGGAAAAATAGTAAAAAGTAATAATGCTTTTAAAATGCAAGAAAAGTATAAATAAGAATATTGTTTGAAATGTACTGTATAAATCAATAAATGCCGTATTAATCCCCCATGCACTTTGTGCCAGTGACGTTAGAGGCTGGAACATTTGGGGAAAGTTATTGTCTGTCTCCCCCCTCGACAACCAAAGTTTCCTCAAAACATCTAAACCAAGCTATATACACATGAAATATATACAAATACGATTAATTCTGTGACACGATAATGTTTCAGCTACTTTTGAACAGCAGAGACTAACCATCAGAATATAACTTAAATAACGTAATCAGCCTGAAAGTTCTTTTTTTTAATTCAATTTAGGACATAAAAAAAAGTACTTAAACCTTTTTGGGGACCTCTAGTGGTTGAACATGACACCTTTCTTAGAGGAGCGTGTTCCCCGTGTTGGATGTGGCTCCAGGTGACAGACTTGAAACTTTCTGCTAGAAATGGCAGTTAAAGTTTTCATCTGGTATTAAACTGAAGCTTTTTAGCTTAAGGTAATTACAAATATAATTAAAGCATTTGTGTAAAATATGTACAAATAAAACAATGTCCAGCAAAAACATAGCAGCTTATCGGAACTTCACCTTTGTGTAATGTAGTTATCTCTTTTTCCTTTAAAGTCAATCAGTGAGTATATAGTTGATGTCATTGTCTTCTCTTCTCCCTTTCTCTCCCTCTATCTGAGCAGAAATATATTCCTGTTATGAGCTACATGGCCATCATCGCTGTCATGCTATTTGTGGCTATGTTTGAGTTGGGCCCCGGTCCGATCCCATGGTTCATAGTGGCTGAGCTGTTCTCCCAGGGGCCCCGCCCGGCCGCCATGGCTGTGGCGGGCTGTTGCAATTGGACGGCCAACTTCCTGGTTGGGATGAGCTTCCCAAAACTAGTGGTAAGGGCGGGGCGATCGTGATTGTCAATAACCGTGGTATTTAAAAAGTTAAATAGTGAAATAATTTAAATTTAACACATATGATAATATTGTGTAAATAATACTATTAATTATTTTCTCAAGATGTCCATAGATATCGCTATAGTAGCGTGAATTATTCTGTAGTGAAAATCTGATATCATTATATATTATATATGATATCATATTTTCTCTTCTTTTAATTTGTCTTCTTTTATCTTTTACTATTTTTTATTAACTTAATATTTTTATTCTGCTGTTGTTTTGGTTTGATTTCACCTTTTTTTTTTTTTTTACATTATATAAAATCTTTGAACTAGATTATATTAGATAATTTTTTTTATTATCTTCCTGTTCTCTTTTCTTTTGTCTTTAACATATATCCAGTATTTCTATAAAACTCCGACTCCCCTCTCTTCTCCCCACAGGAGTGGTGCGGGCCTTGGGTCTTCCTCATCTTCACAGGCTTCCTCATCCTCTTCTTCATCTTCACCTACATTAAAGTCCCAGAGACGAGGGGCAAGACCTTTGACGAGATTGCCCGCAGCTTCGGCAGTCCGCCTGCGAACCCCTCGTCCATTGACGAGCCTCCTCCCAGCGCCAGCACCGCCACCACGCTCCCCGCCTCGCCGGTGAAGGAGAAGGTCCCGCTGGTGGAGGCGCCGGCAGCGGCTCCTCCTCCCGCAGCTGAAAACATGCCTCTTGATGATAAAACAAAATCAACCGTGCAGGAGAGTGTGTAGAGCAGCTGTACATAGAGTTTTAATGAGTAAAGAGGGTTATAAATGAAGGAAGGATCACAGAGATTAGACAAATGCTGTAATTTGTAGTTAATTATCACACCGTGGAACAATAGAAACTATAACTTTTCATAATAGACTTCCAGAGAAAGACGGCGTTATCAACCTATAGGCTTTGACCTTTCCAAGGTCATGCTTTCTGCTTAGACTTCTTATTCTTCTGTGACATTTCCTAGACTTCCTTCTTTTAAATCCTCCCTCCCTTAACTGTGAAAGGGAAGCAGTCACTGTACAATACTACAGATTAAATCTACTGTACATTCCTAGAAATTATTCATTAAAAGGGTGAGTCTTTTTCAAGACAGCTGTGTGTCTAGTCAGGAGGACACGCTTCCTACACAGCAAACGCACGCTGTGTTAATGGAAGTTGTTACTGAAAGGTGTCCGTTAAAGGTCCTGGTAAAATGTCCGTCCCGGCAGACTAGAGGCAGAGTGTGTTGACAAGGGCGCAGCCTTTGTGCAGGTGTTTCCACACAAGTCCATCCCTTCTGAGTTCAGGTCCATGGTGTGAGTGAGGTGACATGGATTGTGATGATGCACTTTCTTTTTTTTTTTTTCATTTATTCCTGTTTTTAAAAATTTAGACAGGTGGATATTTTAGTGCAATATGACTTTGTAGTTGCATCTAGTAATATTTAATTGTGTTTTGTCTGTTAATTGGTGTCGATGTTTTGGGAAGTGTTCTCAAGTGACAGGTCTAAGGAGGGATTTCATGCTCTGCCCTCAGCTGTCGACTATGAGCTGACTAACTGGAGAGCTTTTAGCAATGCCAAAGTACTGAACTTTATGTGCCACCTGGTGAACACAGGTAACATCAAGTGTGTTTATTCTGGTTGGAAATTAGCAGTGTATTAATTCTGAAAGCTAAATTGGTGGTTAAAGCTGTAATCCACGAGTTTATTCAACTTTATTCAGATCAGCGCCACCACTGCTTTGGGTTTTTGTTTGAGGAATGGTGCAATGAATCCAAACAACCAGAGAAAAAAACCTTCATGAACTCGTCATTGGTTTAATTTCTATTCTGATTGACAGTGCAAATATACAGAGGCAAAGAGGTATTCCTTTGTTGTTTAATCTTGTGGATTATTGCTTTTCTGCTTTGGAAAAGTATTGTAAATTGGTGAAATCCTGACGGTACTTCCGTGAATTATAAGGCTTGCTAATGACTGACCTGTGGATGAAAACATGTTGGCTGTATTGTTTTACACTAGGGTAACGTGCAATGCATAGTTTATTTTGTCGACAAAAAAAAAATAGATTTTTGTATAAAGTATATAATTATAATACACCTAAAGCAAATTTAGAATCGTAATGCTTTCCAGACTAGCCCAGAGGAATGAGAAGATGTCAGAGCTTCACTGTGGTGGAGATGAAGTGTGTCTCTCTTTAGATGCACTTTGTTAACCCGAGAAGCAGCAAAGTGACCATTAGAGCCACAATCACTAACGTAGAAGGCATCGAGCACCGCAGCGCTTTGTGTCAGATTAACAGAATAATAATTCAAAACTGTATTTACCTGAGCGACTGCGTATATATCTGGCCAAGCTGTTATTAGAGTAGAGAGAAGTCATGTAAAATGTGCAATCAATAAATAAACTGCAGCCTAAACATGTAGGAGCTGATCATGAAAAGGAGGAAACTAAAGGGGAAGTGCTAATATTGTGTAAACGACGGGTAAATAAGATTTAAGTGGAAAACCCACTCGAATGCTTTCTGTCTGATTTCAATAACTAATCTGGTTCATTCTTGTGATTTTTTTCTTTATTATTTCAAATTTGTATTATTATTTCTGTGTAAATCAAAACAAGGAGTGTCATTCACCCTTTTGAAAACCAGACTTTTATTAAATTAATAGTTATTTATTTATTTATTAGTTAATGTGTTTAACGCACCTTGAATTGAACAGATGGAAGTTTTAGTTTTTCAAATAATATTCAAACGCTGAGTTGCTTTGGCAAGAATGAATACTTTAAAAGGCAAAAACTATACATCAAAACTACACAGATTTCCATTATTAATGTCTCTTAACTTTTTCCGTTGGCTATGTTCGCTATCTTGTGCTCCAAAAGCTGCAATCATCCATATCTGTGCCTCGCTACGATAGTATTCAGAGAACAGAGGTCGCAGGAAAAGTAATCTGGAATACCCTCCTGGTCTCAAAAAATGAGCTCCTGTCTCCAGAGAAACTTGTTTAAGAACTAAAACTATTAAATCCATTTTTCTTGCAAATGGAAACAGCGTTGTGGTGTAAAAGATGTGCTAACTTATTCCATGCGTTTCATAATGCTGACATGACATGTTGTGATCCTATGTAAAAGTGTTCACACTTTGTATGACATTTAAAGCCCAAACGCACTGAATGTGACTTTTGACACGTCATTATAGTGAGTATCACATTAATGATGTATCCCAACATGGAAAATACCTATTAAGATAATAACAAAATAAATAATGATTCCTCCATATATCACAAAAACATCCTTGTTTGTTGCAAGCATTCGAAATCAGACGCTTCCGGTGTTTCTGGCTTTATTTGTCGAGTCCAGTGACTCTTTGTCTGACAAGTTAGCGTAGCATTGTCACCCTTCACCTAATTATGCATTGCCAACATTGTGTTTGGTGTACAAGTGTACGGCACAAAGTATATTTTCTATATTCTGTAGTGTACTTGCTGCACTTAGAGAACATATTTATTTATGTATGTATTCATTTTTTTTTTGGCTTCACTGGGAAGATATTTATCTTGACAAGTAATTCAAGTGCAACATTGGATTGGAGGGATCTGCCTTGTTTTAGGATACTGACTGATAAGCTGAAAACATGTCTTGTTTTGAGAAGTATAAGCCTGTAAGACCCATGTGATGCGATGTAAGAGGGCTTGTTAAGATGAAGGTTTCCTGCAGTGAGCGGCTGCATTATGGTCGGAGTCATGGATTCGTTGTGTATCGCTGTACTTGTGGATGATAGTGACGTGCTGTGTTTGCACGTGGTTCACACGCCTCTTATGGTCGTGTTCAGTGTCGTCTCCACCCTCTCCTGCAAGGTCCCGCCTCTGTCTGTGGCTACGCCTACACTGCTCCTGCGATGGGGCGCTAACACTGAACTAAAGCTGAGTTGAGTTTGGGTTTAAAATGCTTTCTATCACTCAGCTTGCCGCATGACGGGTTTGAGTCTTGTGATGCCGCAAATTTAAAATACCTCCGAGATTCCTCCTTTCCTTTTTCTCTGAGGGGAAATGAAGGTGTCTCGGAGATAAGAGAGAACAAACAAAGTAGGAATTGTGTAAAAGGAGTCTACTTAAGACCTAAAAGTCTCTTTTGTCCAGGAGGGATTGGTTGATAGTGTGCCACATCCAAGACGTAGTTAAGAACGTCAGTTTAGGGTGGAGGTTGTTGTTCCATAGAGATTTGGTAACTTGACATCCTAGCAGATTGGATATTTTTGCATAAATCAAATCAAGTCAAATAAAAACTCTCATTGATGTTCACCTGTCCGTACAATCTGAACCAACAAAGCAAATGTTTAGGAGCTGAAGTCTCATAAAAGACGGCCGAATTCATGCGAATCACAGAAGTATGAGGAAGGATTTTAAACACATACGTGGACCCAGGTGCACACTGCTCCTAACCATAGCCACCTACTGGAAACCCTCCACTCACTGTACAAAGATAGGAGAGTATAAGTATTCATTTGTAAATATGTATTTTTTAAAAGAGTACTATTTATATGTTGACCTGCTGGGTCACATGTGTGTTCATCATTGTTTTCCTTTGGGGTGCACGTGTTCATTCTGTAGAAGAGAGGAACAGACTTTAGCTGATCTCTTTAAATAGTGGCACATTTAGCTGTTTTTTTTTTTCCCCGTCTGTGTGTGAACAAGATTTTCCGACTAACACGTCTGTCTCCTCTCTCTCACTTTCACGTCCTTCTCCTCGCTCCGTGTGCTTTTATCCGTGTGCCTCGTCAGATGACGCTCGGAGCTGTTGATAGTACTATGCCACAGGTTTTCTTCCGGTCGCCATATTGACGTCCTTTTCTGTTCCTCAAAAAACTAAATCATGGCTATATGGACATTGCCATGGCAACTGCTGCCAACATTGCCAAGGAGTAAATCACAAACTTAGTATATTTTACAGGTTCAATTTGACCCGACAAGGGTTGACTTTTTCAGCTTTAACTGAAAAATGTGATTATTTCCCTGCCTTTTTAACAAAAACATGAATATGGCTGTTGAATAAAAATGCAAAAATATCCAAACTACGGCATAATAATGATAATATTAATGAATAACTCCGCTCTGAAGTCTCACAGGCTTAAATCTAACCCGCATCAACGTGCTTTGGCTGCTGTGATCTTTGTTTTTCTACGTTTGTTTGGTCCCGATCTGTGTAAATAGATGTACTGACTGTACTGTATGTTTGGTATCTATCATGTACTGTAAGTCTGCTATTTGTGCCTCTCTGCAGCTCACGTATGCACAGACTGTCATTCAATATGTGTGACTGGAGTGATTTTAGACACACACACAACCACTGTCTGTATGCTTTGCTATCCCAGTGGCGGCCGCTGACTAAGATAAGACTCCATTAATTGATACTTACGTACAGGATGTACTTACATGATTTAGATGACTCTGTTAATGACTTCTGGGTGATTAACTGCAGCTTTGGTTTCTGTAATGTGATGGAAATGAGCTGAGCAGATAACATTGCAGCTTCAGTGAGAATATTCAGGCTTTTCAACATTTCTCTGTGCCACACCAGTGATGAACCCCAACTGTTTTTGTTTCACTTGTGTTTGTATTGTACATACAAGATATAATGTTGTTAAATAAAATATCCATCATGTAACGAGACATGGTGTAAATGTGTAATAAGGTCTTTTTTTCGCTTTAGGGTTATATGTATCTGAATTGTGGGTGTATTAGAGTATAAATGAAACATCAGCGGTATTGAAGCGGTAAATATACTGTACTTAATTATATTATAGGCAGTGGAACCATGATTTTACAGTTTTATATGTCAAGATCAGTGTACTCATCAGAACTAAACAGAGTTTAAATTGTTTTCTTTTTTAAAGTCTTAAGTATAACCCTGATCATGCCAACTTAAGCTTGCATTATATATATTTATATTTATTCTATTTTCATATTTTTAACTTTATAATTATGAATATGCATAAGTTTACTCTAGGAATGTGTCTTTTTAAAATTGTATTTCTGACTAAGTCTGATATGATATAAAGATGTCCTCAACCAAATACTATAAAAAAATATAACAAGCATTAAAAACATGTAGGCCTAAACCATCCTCATATTACCAAATAATCCATAAAAAAAAAGAAAAGTACTGTATTTGGGATTTGAGGGCACTATAACAAATGTTGGGATTATAACAAATAATACATTTTGGGGATGCTATTCCAAATTCAGGAAATTAATGATACTGAAACAAAATATGGGATCATTTACTTTGATTTTCTATGGGTATAGTTGATATGAATGAACCTGTATATATGAGGTATTATAAAAAAAAAAAATGTGCATTCATTATTATTGTTTTAACATAAAAGGTCCATGCTGGAATGTATTCCCACTTAACATTTACTCCCCAGGTTAGGTGAGTTTTCCAGGTCCATAACTACATAAAACATGAATAATCTGAGCTCATCAGGGGCAGAAGAGCTTCTGAAGTCCGGCTTGGAGCCCAGAAGGTTCGGCCCGGCCCTGAATGGACCGTGTACCTCTCTCCGTCCTGCTCCGTCATCCCGTCGCGCCGGAAAAGGCAGAGCAGCGGAAAAAGGAGGCGTTTCCCTCTCCAACAACACCATCAGCTGCAAATTTATGCAAAACAGTAAAAGCACTGCTGCCGTGCTGCTGCTGCTGCGTCCTGCAAAGCAAAAGAAAGGAGCAACAACAAGAAGCTCCACAGACCGCGGAGTCGTGTTGCAGCGGGCAGCCTGTGCAGGAGGAGGCTGAGAGACCCGGACCGGTGACGGTAAGCACGGACCGAGAGCCCCCGTTCACCGAGCCGCACAGCAGCAGCGGCTAACGGGATGCTAGGAGGAGTAGCCTCCGGTGGATCCAGTGTTAACTGGTCTGAAACATGGAGGGTAGCTAGCTCACCAGCTCCGGGGCTGCGTCTCACATGATGCATGAAGAAGCTTTTTCAGGTTGTGGAGGCTGAAGCTAGCAGTGCTGGGACAGGATGGAGGGTGTGCGTGCATGCGTGCGTGTGTGCATGCGTGTATGTGTGTGTAGGAGGGGGGGTAATAAAGATGCTGCAGGGATGAAATGGATACACCAGATCTAATTAGGCCTATATTTAGTCCAGATGTTAAACAAGGAAGAAGAAATAATAATAATAAAAAAAAAAAAATGTTTTAGTTTATATTTCTGAAAGATGAAAGTTGAAGATACAAATAGATCTCTGTTCCAAATCAATCAATATTTATTCTGTTTTTCACTGAAAAGTCTCAATTTTAAAATGCTGGCTCTGCAATATGTAATTTAATATTTGTAATAGTATCTGTCACGCATTTAAGAGACCAAAGATGTTTCTTTACTGTCTGCATTTTATTTCTAAACCGCTTATATCAGCTGATTTATTATAGCATTTTTTTTTTAAAACTCTAAACTATTGATGTTGGTATCTTAAAAATGTTTGTATTGGTCGTGCAATGTTGAAAAGAATATTTTCCTAATCATTAAAAAGTCATCACCTCACCTAATTATACATCATTATCCACCATCATTACCTCTAACTCTCACTGTGGGAACCTTAAGTGGAGGGTTTATTTAAAGCTTGTAGATTCTGTGTCCACCTGATGTGTGTGAGTTTACACACAAAAATGTTTGTATTTATTTAACAAATCGTCATTTACAGTTGTAAATCTTTACAGAAAGAAAATGTTAAGAAATGCTGCATACAAGTTAAGCTTTTCTTTGCACATTCTATTAATTCAATGTTCAGTTATGCTTTTCAGTGGGTAACCGTTTATTTAATAATGTGTAACGTGCACAATACAGAGTTCAGTCTCCATCTTTAGATTCTCCGCTACAAGAGAACAGTTGTTTGTAAGACACTGAA
>CALSBV010011203.1:236227-252781 GCA_943590825.1 Bovichtus diacanthus | reverse complement strand
GTTCTATATAGTACAAGTGTTGCTTAAGTTTTGACCTCTTCAAATCTCCGAGTTTATAAAAGTGAATGTAACACAATATTTACATTTTCCCCCTCTCGCCTCCCCACCAGGCTCCGGTGCTCCTCCTGTCTCCTCCTCTCCCTCCCCGATGCTGTCAGTGTCCCGTAGGGTCTGCCAGGGGGAGAGAGCTCCTCCCCCCCAGGCTGTGGTTAAACCGAACGTGCTTACACACCTCATAGAGGGCTTCGTCATCCAGGAAGGGGCAGAGCCTTTCCCTGTGAGTGCATGGGGTTTGTTTCTGATGCCCCTTTTTAAAGCGTAAAACTCACGTATGACACTGTTCTGCCCCTCACTCACATTTTCTTTTATTGCGTGTTTGATTGACAGGTTTGTGGTTCAGTGAAGGGCTCGGCTGGGGAGGATTTAACCAATGACAGTCCGGACGCTAAACAATCGGAGACTGTTACAACAGCGACAGGTAACAGGCGCACTGCTCTGCTGCCTTACAGTCATGTCTGAGGGTAGAACATTGCCTTAAGGGCATGCTAATTTGACAACTTTGAAATATTTGCAATCCTGAAAATACACTGAAATTCAATGTTTAGTTTCATATGACTAAAATATTCTAAATCGGTGTTGTATTTTAAAGGTAAGAACATAGTTCATAAGTGTTGATTTGCACATAAAGCTTATTAGGCTGCCCATGCTAAATAGCTACTTAGGCTTCCCAAGTATAATTAACATAACATGGACAGGGAGGGCAGGATTTTACACTGCACAACAGCATGACCCTTGTTTGTCCGAGCTGGGCCACAGGAGCACACAGGTTTTAATTACAACCCTCCAGCTGGGAGTTTTCCTAACGCAGCATATCAACACAGTGAAATATCATTACAGGCTTCAGTGTGGTATAATGCTAAAGAAAAAGAAACATAACGTCTGTGTATTTCTTTGGATTTTCTGATGTGACATTATTATTTATGTAAAGAAATTGTAGAAATGATATATTTACCATCTGCTCTGTTGTTTTTTCTCTAAACTTTCCCCTCAGTGCTGAAGTGTGAGTACTGTAAAAACTTTGCTCCTGCCAGCCAGTTCAGAGGCACCAAAAGGTTCTGCTCCATGTCTTGTGCCAAGAGGTACTTCAACATGCATGAACTATAATATATGCAGTAGAAGCCATCTTAGAAGAACCTCACTGTACTACTGGAGCCACTGGAGCCTTATCTTTCACACATTTTTAAAAAAAAAACAAATGCAAAACTTCTCACAAATTGACTATTTAACATTTTATCTCAAAGTGTGTGAATTCTCAGGTGGCTACAGCTGTATATTACTCAGCATGTGTGTTTTATGTTTTGTTCCTATGTTTGAATTCTGTGATATAGTGCCCCTTCATCCACTTTTCTCTACAAAAATGGCATGTAAACTTCTCTGTTTTCATGCCAAATTGCAGTGCAGTGTAAAACGTATTTATTATGTTGTACATGTTTCCCTATATAAACAATGCACTGCCTGCATTGTTTTGAACAGTATGCTGTCAGCATATGATTTTACATTCTCTGCCTCTGCTTTGCATTTGTCCCTTTGCCCACTACATGTGTATCGATTGTATACCGCGTATGGTGCAAAGAGATAAAAAACTGTATGTGTTGCTCGTCTTGGCTTCAGTACCGTATATGTCACTCTTTGTCTACGATACAGTATGTATTGGTTCCCCAGGTACAACGTCAGCTTCAGGCAGCACTTCTGCATTCGGCAAGGTCAAGGTCAAAGTGTCGCTCCGGATCAGGATCACGGCCAAGGTCACCTCTCCAACTCAGACGAGGAGGGAGGAATAACCAGGCGGAGGGTCCCCCGCAGGACCAGCTCAGAAATAGCCAGTGCCAAGATAGCAGGGAGACCCATACCTGTCAAGGTGAGAAGGAGCCTTGTTATACATGATCTGAAGAAACTATAAATCTTTTGTTGATTTTAAGTTATGAAAGATCGACGTACTCGTAGACCCATAGTGTGACGTAAAAATGCAGTAAAACCACAACATGGCAGGAGCACATGAGAACAGCCACAGTTTATGACTTCCACAGTGAGCTCAGCATATTTTGAGGTGGAAAGCAATGTCATGGATCCATCAGTAGCTTTCAGTCATGGTTAGTCTGTCTGCCCCCTAATGGCTGCAATAGTCACTGCATGCATTACAAAAAAAGAACCTTCCTAGAATCATTCTTTCACTTTCTTTCTGCGACGCTGCCAAACTGTTTAATTGTGAAGAAGACACCTTTTCATTTTTGTTATACACACTAACAATGTAACTTGGTACAGCTTTCAACTTTATTCCAGCATGTAGTCATACACAGTCAAACTGGAAAGCAATCCGGTGCAACCACAAGCTTCCACGGTCAACCAGCGAGCCGTTCTTTTTTCTGTGTCGTTCACGGGTTCCTCTGCCTCTCCTCCCCGCAGTGCCGCTCAGAGTCCAGCCATTCAGATGAAGAGTCCAGTGGAGAGGAGGATGAAGATGACCCCATGTCCCTCTCGCCCTCCTCCTCAGCCTCCTGCCACCAGCCGCCTCCTCCGCTCCCGGCGGAGAGTTCTGCACCCAGCTCTCTGCCCGCTAGCCCCGGCCAATGGGGCGTGGAGGAAGTGTCACACTTCATTTCATCACTACAAGGTTGGAAGATCTTCCCTTCATTAGTAACTCAATCTTAAAGTCATACAACTGTGTCTTCATTTTGTGTTTCTCACTGGCTTCATATTTAAGTTGGATTATTGAAGTTTTGATAGAAACCTAAATATATTTGGGTTTCGGAACGTTTTGGGGTAAAAACAAGCATTATTTTTATTTTTTTTTCCTGATTTATCATTGACTAAACGATCAAGATTGACAGATAAAGCTAAAATATCGTACATTTCATGTTTTCAGTATCTTTCCCCACTTCTTTGTTCCTCCTTTGTTTACATTGGACTTACTGCTCATTTCTTCCCTCCATTTTATTGTCTCTTCTGTCCTCCTTCCCCATTTTTCTTTCTCTGTTAATACTCCTCTTCCTCCTCTTCGCAGGCTGTGAGGAGCTCGCCCCCCAGTTCCTGTCGCAGGAGATTGACGGACAGGCGCTGCTGCTTCTGAAAGAGGAGCATCTCATGTCCACCATGAACATCAAGCTAGGTCCTGCCCTCAAGATCTGCGCCCACATTAACACCCTGAGAGACTGATGTCAGTGTTAAATAATATCCACCGTTGTCAAAGTCAAGCCCTGGGCATTTACCCCTAACTCCTGTTCTGCACCCAGAGTCCTGCAGGTGAGCGTGAGCGGTGCAGTTCATTTTCAAAACAAAGCTAAGGCTCTTTAGCTCCAGCTGCATCACTTGAATCTGTTGTGGATTTGGCCACTCTAGAGCACATTTTCAAAGGTCGTACTTGCACAGAAGTATTGTTAATCTGTCATGTCTGTGAGTTGGAAAAATACTACAGATTACCAATTCTATTTTGGTGAGGTTGCATATTCCCTAAAATGCTATTTCTGCATACCAGTACGGAAATAGTTTTTAACCAAGTCGTTTAATTTTTGCTTTTTAGTTGCACAATTTCAGTCTTATGCCTGCATTGTAAAATGCAGAAATGAAGGTTTTGAATGTATTTTCAATGCAGAAGTCACTTGTAATGTGTAATCAGCAAATGGGCAAAACTTTTGATCCATAGTGCTTGCACAATATTCCCATGTTATGTACATATAGGGCTGCCCTTTCCATAGCCTTTGACCTAGGCTCTGCTTATATTGTTTACATTTTTGTTACATTTCATATTTTTGCTAAAGTTCAACAAAACATTGAACAAACTGCTATTCGTCCATTGTAACATATTGTACAGGAAAAGTATTTTTGACAGACTTATCCACTTCTTTGTCTTCGTAATAAATTCAGGATTCTTTTTTCCTTGTGTTTGAGAACAATGTTAGTTCTCATCTAGGCAAACACAAATAGCTTTTTTTTCTGAAATGTGTTTTTTGATTACAGCTCTGGTTATTTAAGCCACACTCAGAATTGCATTGGGACAGAAATGCAGGAAGGAAACACACCAAATTGAAATCTACCCAAAACTTATGTATCAGTCAAAAAACTCAAAGACTACAGTTTGTTTTATTTTCAAGTATTTTTTAAGAGAAGCGTTTAGATGATTTATAACTTTTATGTTATTTATAAAAACTAGAAATTTCCAAATGTATAATAATTTTGTAAGAATAGGCATCATCATTTTTAAATGGTGGCATTTTTTGTTTTTTTGGAAGTGGCCTATTCTACAGTTTACAGGGTACAGTTACAGTACAGAGTACTGGCTGCAGAAATGCTGGACCAGAGTCCCAATTAAACCCAAGTCCCTCGAGGTTCAGAGAGCATTTCATATTTCTGACGTTTAATATAGTTTTCTCACATACCTACCCTATTTTTACATACAGAAACATCCACAGCTGATACAACTGTTTTTACATTAGGAGTTTTTCACTCTCATTTCCAGGATATCCAGCCTTTTTAAGTTTTTAACAAAGGACTTTGTGTTAACTCCACTCTTACAAATGACCGTAACCTGCAAAATCTGTGACTATTTTATTCTGTCAAGCGATTTCAAGATTGTCTCTTTTTTCAAATGGTTCAACCAGCTGCTCCTGATCTATACGAAAGTATGTGTATAAGTGATGGGTAACGTCATGGGCTTGATTTTGTGAAGTGACATTAAGTTTAAAAGAAATGCTGGAACAGATGAGGAATGAAAGCAAATGTAAACTGTTAAATATGCTGTTGATTTGAAGTATCTTTAAGCTACATTCATGAACAAAGCCAGAAGGTTCGTAAAGAAAAATAGGCCGGTAGCCACATGTGGACCTACGTTTTTGGATGGATGAAGAAGTAATCGTACCTTGAATGAATGAGTGTGTGACTGAGAGAAAAAAAAACTTAAACTATACTGTAATAAGTGTAAAATTTGCCTTTATATTTAAATGCACATTTGTTTGCTGGACTGCCTTGTTTAAGCTTTTTACTGTAGGAGTTCTCTCATGTTATCTCTGTGAACCTTGTGGCCTTTCTCACTAGTCTCTACAATAGGTTTAGATGAGGATTGTCTGTTTTTTAACTGCTTTTCATATCATTCCTTGTTTTATATTAGTGCTTACTTTTTTACAATTGTTTTTTTCAAGCAATGACATCTGTTGCCTTCCCCAAAAAGTGTGGCTGAATAGTAGCTACCTTGATCAAGGAAACTTGCTGTCTTCCTCATAGCTTTGTCACATAGCGTGTAACTACCAACAGTATTTACCTTTCTAGCTAGCTATCTTTGGCTTTATTGTTAGTGACTGTGGCTATTACAGTATTTTCTTTCAAAAAGGATAATAATCTTTGATAGCTGTGTGTTTTATATTTTATAGTCGTCCCTGAAGTTTGAAGTGTATAAATCAGCAGATCCCTCGGCATATTGTGAAGACCAAAAAAAAAAAAAAGCACTTGTACTGCATTACAAGTGATTTGAGTCACAATTTCTTAGTCAAATCATTGGAGGTCTGTGGAGATTACAGGTGTAACATTTGTTAACAAGCAGACCATTGCGACTTTGTTTATTCAATCATCATTCTCCCAAAAAAAGTAGCACTTTTCTCACAAAATGACAGAGGATTCTGCAAAAGGCTTTTTCTTTTTTTTATTATTATTATTATTTTTTTTTTTACAAAGAGGCTACTTCAGGATCAAAATGTGTTTGCTTGCAATAATCAGAAAAACGGCAAAATCTTGGAGGGACTAAGTTTGACGAGGAGACGCTAACAATACTATCATGCAAATAAATAACCAAGGAACTGTTTTAAAACTTTCATGGCTTTGTTTTTATGTTTGAAATGGAACTTCACAGATCTGACCTACAAAGGTCACCTAACCCTGAGGGATAATTGACTCTTGTATAATGTTTTTATTTTAACTGAATGGCAGAATTTAAATATGCACCATGAGCTTCTCTGTCTGACGTGAGAACAGATCATTCCAGGTGTATAGGACAAGGGCTGTTTTTTTTGCAAACCCTGTCATTTTCAGCATTGCAAGGTGAAAAGTTGACTATTTGCTGTGCCCTATTCAAACTTTGAATTTAGGGCCAGGTGTTACACTGTATTCTGTTGATGTCACTTGCAGATTGTATCAGCTTTTCTGGTGTATTAGCATTAATTCCAGGACCATGTCAAACTGAAATTCCAGCTTTCTGGTAAATGGTTCCGGGATGCATTTGAATACATGGTATCATGCTAACTCTGTGTCTTGAGGATGCACAAAGCTGTGGTTGAAGCTTTCAGGCCCCAAACAAAAGGCCTGCGTCTTCATCTTGTCATGCTCCATATAGAAGACATGGAAATAAAGCAGTGCTACTTTTGCCTGGTCCCTTCACCTAAACACTTTTGTTACAGTTTTTCTTTTTTCTTTTTTTAAATGTGCAAGAAACGGCATGTTTTTTTTTTTTTTTCATGGTTCACAGAAAGAAAACAAATATTTACAATCCATATATTACTCTTTAAACATAAAAAGGTCTAAGTCTTTCAATAGTACAAACAAGTATGAAACAATAAGTGTACTTCATGAACAATGTGCAACGTTTGTTTTTCATTAATTCTTCATTCTTGCAGCAGTCGCGGGTGTAACAAAAGCGCAAATTCAGTCCTGACTGATGGCTGTCTCAGCCATTCAGAGCACAGCATAGTTGTACGCCTCCCCATATCCCGCCTCCCGCACGTACTTCTCGATGTTGAGTGGTTCACTCTGTTTTAGAACTTTGCTCCCATTGGCTGATTTCTCTCCCGTCTGAAGTGTTCTAATGAGCGCCGACATTGACAGACGTTGGTCGGGTCGCCAATGGCAACAGTTCCTGATGATGGAGTACCTACGGAACAGGGTAAAACAGTTAAACACTTTTACTCAAAACTGAAACCCAGCAATAAATATGTTTTTTTTTAGTCTCCCACTTGATTAGACACATAGTTTGCACGTTTCTCGGCCTTCATGAGCGACGTGTCGTCTTTAGTTTGAACTAACGGAAGGTTAACGAGGTTACTAGCTAACGAGTTTACACAACTGCTAACGTTAGCTCTTAATTGTACATTTATTTTACATTAAACCGCGTTTTTCATAAAATTAAAAAAAAAAGGAAGTTGCTTTTAACCTAGAGTAAATTATACCAACAATATAACAAAAGTACGCATTAATTCTGTTTAAGCTAACTACGAGTATAGTTAACTGTTAGCTTGATGCTACTAGCTAGCCAGCTGGTTTGCTAAGTTAAGTTAGCTAAGTTAAGTTAGCTAATTTAAGTTAGCTAAGTTAAGTTAGCTAAATTAAGTTAGCTAATTTAAGTTAGCTAAGTTAAGTTAGCTAAATTAACTTAGCTAAGTTAAGTTAGCTAAATTAACTTAGCTAAATTAACTTGGCTAAGTTAAGTTTGCTAAGTTAAGTTACACTGTGGCTAATTAAAGTTACACCTGTACAATATCATGCCATTAATAAATTATGTCTTGACGAAGTTTATAATGTTCTGTTTTTGTTGATGTTGTCGGTAATGTGTGCTATTTGCAGTGATTGACAACATTATAATAATGGGTGTTTCTAATGTTTTGTCCTCCCTATTTAATATACATGCAGGTAGCAGAATATTAGAAACACTTCTTAATATAATGCAGTCCAGTACAACACCAGTACTAACTATGACTTCAATGATAAAACATACATGAATTAACACTTTGACAGTGAAAAAAAACCTAAACATTATAGGCATCATACAAGTAAACTTTACGGCAGAACAGTTGTATGTTCCTGTTTAACCTGACCAAGTGTAACATCAGTGGATTTATGTTCAACTCTAACCTTATACTAATGTTGAGTTATATCCTAGAATGCCCAGCTTTTTTTAAGATAATGTAACAGTCATAGCAGGAGGAAGAAAGATATTGTGAACATGCCAAGAGCAAGAAACCGAACCATGAAATTTGATGCCAGCTTTTGATACTTAAGATTTGGACCCAGATTTTCACTCAAAAAATAAAAATATGTATATATTTTATCAGCCTGTTGATGTTCCTCCAATCTCCAATTTTCTTTACATTTTAATTCAAATAGGAAAGTCACATTGATGTTCAGAATCTTTTTTTCAAGGAAGACCTGGCCAAGACGGGCAGAAGCACAAATATAAACATAGTTACAGACCTAAACCACACAAAAGGAGACAACTATTAAAAGACACCAAAAGTCAAGCATAGGGGGGAAAAAAATAAGTTTTGTGACCAGGTGAATCTAAAAACATTCTCATCTTCCCGTGTTTCTCTTACAGTGAGGTGGAGCAGGTGGCCGGCCGTTTGAGATGCTTTCCTCTTTGTAGATACTGCAGGAGTTCAGTAGCCCTGACCTGAGCAAACGGTGGGTCACCTGTATACATGAGAGTAGTATATATTAGATTGAAGTCCCTTAACTTAAACATTCACTAAAGAGATTTCTCCTGCAGAATGTTAATTTCAGACAGGCACAGAAGTTTAGGAAATATGCATATAAATGTCTTGAAATGAGTTGTATAGTATTTAGTTTGGCTGTATAATTAACTCACCCCTGTTATATAGAAGGTTATTCATATGTTTTCTTTGCTGCTAATTATAATCAAAATTCCAACATTTTACTTAATGTTATGTAGTCCTAATCTATGATTTATAATTTAAAAAAAACTTCTCTTGGAGGTATATCTAGAATTTGAAAACACTCACCCAATGTGACCATTTCATAGAGGAGGTTCCCAAAGGACCATCTGTCAAAAAAACAGAGAAGGGTTAGGATCTTGGTCTTAAACTATATATCTACATACTGTAGGTGCAAATTTGCATAGAAATGCATACTTTTTATAATCTCCTGTTAAATGCCAATATTTAGGGTAGAGCGATTTAAAACACACAAATTGTATATTAATCTTAATTGTACACCAGAAATGTAAAGTAGATTATTAAAACACCTTTTGAGCCTTTATAACCCAACCTGGTTTAAGTTTTGGAACATCAAAGGATCATAATGTGTGTGTTTTTTCTTTTTGATGGCATAGAGTTTGGCTGTTTTGGCTTATTTGAAGCTATTGTTCTGCACTTGTATGACTAGCAACCATAAAGCTGATCTCATCTCTCTTATCAAGCTGCAACATCAAGCTTCCTGTAGATAACTCTGGCTGGGACATTTCAATGACATGCTTTATATTCAGCCATCTTCATTGCATTATTTAATATTCTTGCAGAGGTCTTGGACACTCACACGTCACTGCTCTGACTGACGGTTCCTCTGCCAAGCACTTCAGGTGCCTGCCACTTCCTCATCTCCATGTCCTCTACTTCCCCCGTTGAAACGGCCTGCGTTCTCCTGCGGTAGGCAGAGCCCAATCCCCACAGCTTCGCTGTCCGATCTTCACCAACCAGAACGCTGCGAGCTCCCACATTGCCATGGATGCAGCGCTGACTGTGCAGGTACTCCTAGAAGATGTTCAGATAAAGACAGGGTAATAAGAGGGATGCTGGAAATGAGGAATGTTGAGGACCTGGCTGTGTTAAAGTAGAACAATCTGAACTTCAAGGATACTACAAAAAACAAGAAATACAAACATTAATCTGAATGTATTCATACTTTTTCCAGAATTCAAATTATTAGTAATTAGGATAACCATAACAACATATTCTTAACCTGAATAGTGAAGGTGCTGTTCAAAATGTTTTATAAGCTAGGAGACAGACTATGAATGTGGTCTCTTTCCCAAACAATTCCCACAAATACTGTATTTTGGTCCTTGAAGCAGACAGACAGACAGACAGACAGACAGTCAGGATGCAGTTTAACCAACCAGAGCAGAGGCCACTTGTGCTGCCATGGTGAAGATCCTCTTCTCTGTCATGTCACATGAAGACTCAAAACCCAAGTTATTCTTTAGTGAGATAGGAGGTGGAGAAAAGGGATAACATGTAAATGTTATTTCCAGGATTTTGAGTCAGACTACCAGACCTGTCACCCATGTAATATGATATACCTCTATTTGTGTTCATAATGACCTTAATAAGCATAATGGGCATTTATCTTTTGTGTTTTCTGCCACTGTAAAGTAACTATGGACACTGGTGTTTCTCCCTATCAGTAGTAGGATACATTGCACTATACTGCCCCACAAAGGCAAAGAGCAGTAATTACTTATATTCTTAAAATTCACAATCTTAACAGTCATGAGCCAGGGTTAAGAGTTAACCAAATAATTATCCTACTGTTTAAAATCTGTTGAATAGCATACTGTCTACTTCTGTGCCTATGATTTTGGGGGGTAGTAAATATATTTTTCCCCTTTTTAAAAAGTTAAAAATGTCTTTAGGGCCATAGGTTTACAGACGCATCCTTTCTGTTTTGTGTCCAGCTTGAAATAAGATGATTCAATTACCGATCGCATTGAAAGATCCTAAATATTTCCTTCTGAAATTAAACATAACCTAGAGTTTGAAATGAAATCCCAGTGTAAACCTGACTGAATAATCTGTCTTTGTTTTGGTAATTAAAATATTACTGTACCTGTCTACATCGCCACAGGTACCCCAACAGGTCTCTGTGCTGCAGTTCCTCAACAACCATCGTTAGGGGCGACTGCACTGAAACTACACCCAGCAGCTCTGGTAGGAAGGGGTGAGTCCCCAGTCCTGACACAAAGGAAGCAAAACCCAAGAAGTGCTGCTTCTCAAGGCTGTTTGCTGTCTCTGAGGAAGACGAGAGATAAGATAAAGGAGATAAGAGAGACATAGAGGAAATATATTGTGTTTCCCTGGTCCTGGTGCAAAACAAAGAATGAACATAAGGTGCAAACAACAAGATACAACAACAGAACAAACATGTAGTGCAATAACTAATATGTAGTGCAATAATAGACACATACAGTAGTGTTAATGTACTGTAAGTACAAGTAATGTAAATAATTTTAAACAAATGTAAAGTGATGCAATAAACAACAGTAAAAGCAGTTTTTGGGTCCCTGAGGATAATCATGGAACACCCTGCTTCACAATTACCCAGTTACTGTATTACATATTTAGTTTTAATTTCATAAGGATTTCACCACAAGTCAAAAAAAAAAGGCTTCTGTGCCATCAATCATTTGTTTGTTTTTTTACGTGGAAAGTCACTCCTTGTCCTTGAGACTGTGGAAGCTCTCATATGGAGCTAAACCAAGAACATAAAAAAAGCACAAAACTCTAGTGTCTGTAAACCAGTTTGTAGACCGTTCCTCGTATCTCCCAGTTGCTGAGAAGAGAGCAAAACCAATAATTTCTCTGCACTTGTTCAGCAGACATGCAGTAAGGAGTTGGACCTCTTTGAGTTTTGGCTTTGTACCTTTCAGCACCCTCAGGATGACATTCCTTCTGTCCTTGCGGGCTCTGTAGAGGTAGTACGTGTCATTAGGCATGAATGAGAAGGACAGTGGCAGGGCTGTGACCTGGCTGAAGGCTCCATAATGCCTCTCTGTGGACATCTGAGGTACTGCAGACAGAGTTGGCCTGACATTCTGCTGCATTTCTTGAACTGACATTGGCAGCTCTTCATGTTCCAGTGGGTTTATCCCCGGGGGTGCTAATGAGAGAGAGACAGAGGAGAGCAGATACAAAAATTGGAGTGTAGTTCTTTGGAAAATTGAGTTGTAATGAAAAATATAACAAGAACAAGAATGACACAGAGACTTATGCGTGATTGCTCACCATCAATGCCCTGTAGGTGATGTCTATGGCCCTGCCTTTGTTTGTGTCTGTGCGATGAGCTGTGGTAGCGTTGAGGGGCTGTGATCTGTGTCTGCTTCCGTTGAGGACAATACCTCAGTATGCACAGGGCCAGAAAGGTGACCAGGCTTCCCAGGAGGAGCAGCGTAGGGACGATGATCACCGCCTGCATATGCTCCCTTACAACTGAGGGAGAAAGAGAAACGTTGATGTGTAAATGTCAGGGACAAGAGGAGGCAATTTACTTTCAAGACTTTACGGTACCGGGTTTTTGTGTGCCAACTGACAAGTTGATCTGATTAAGAAGAACGTCCCACAGCGGGAATGTCCTAACCCCCTGTTACTTCTGTTTAAGTTAGGACAGTACTGAGACTCTCCTCCAATCCTCAACGCTCTGTGCATGCATTTGTGTCTCAGACGGATGTTCAAATACAAAAAAAATCCAATTGCGCTGTGCGTAAGTTTGTGCAGGTTCAGTTTCAGAGTTCTGGTAAGGGTACTTTGACAGGATGAATATGTTGGCAGTTAAAAATATTGCAGCTCCCAAGTGTTGACAGGATGCTCTATTGAAAAATGACATCATCCTCCATTTACACCAGTATTGATTATTAGCTAGATAACACTGTAATTTAACAAAGCATGATAATATTTGAGAGCAACTATCAATACCTTAACTCTGTATTTTTTTTAAAGATATGTTTATTGTATTTATCGCCCAATATTGTAGATGTAATTTGTCCATGGCAGTTGCCGATGTTTATCTGTTGTGTCGCAAGAAAGATCAGCGACATGCAGTTTGTAAGACATGTTTGTTTCCAGAAATGTGACCCTACTTGTATATTGGAGGAATAATCAGCTCCGTTTTCTCAATCCGCCAGAACAGACAGTGAGCAGCTGTTCAGCTCTGCGTCTCACATCTTCAATGAGAAGAAAAACAGACTGAGTACCAACACAGCAGAGATGCTTAAAGTAGGCTATCTTTAGTAGTTAGTGCAGCTATAGGAAGTTGTATAGCAGGCTAAAAACGCTTTTGAAGTAATCATTTTAAATTAATAAATTTTTCTTGTGAAAGAAGGCTACATTAAAGGTTGTTTCATAAATCTTGTATGATTTAATTGGTGCTCATTCAAAGATAGTGTAGTGAAAGGATGAATTTTTCTATTTTTATTACGAAGATGTTTCCCTGGCACAGAAGGGGGATAAATAACATCGGTATCGGCCCAAAATTGCTCAATCAGTGCGTCCCTAATTTATTGCAATGGGACAAGCTAGGCAAAAATGTACTTTTTAAATCAGATAATTGTATAATCAGTCATGTCAGCAATTAAATCACTAGTTCCCAGAATTCACACTGTTCAGTTGTAGCTTAATCATATATTTGGACACATAGACAGTACTCTATACTATACTCTTTTAGTATTTTGGTCTTTATGTCTGTGCTTTTTGTCACTTTGATATGACTTGCATGTTGACAGTATTTATCACAATTGCTCATCATTTTTCCGTTATTGCATTGCTCCCGGCCTCTGCCTTACTTTGCTAATAATGACATAACATTTGCCAACACAATTAAACTGTAATTATCCCGTAAAACTTGTCCGAGCCGCTAGAGTGATTCATGCGTTGACATTCAGAGAATAAGAGATTCAGACATTGCTGATTCATTCATGCATTTCCCTATTGAGCTATTTAACTACTTTTGCGCTAGGTGTGCCTATCGGGAAATGCATAAATGTTTTCCTGTTTATACAAGGTTTTATTTATTTTTCCGCTTTACGTCCATCACTGGTCTTCCAGTGTCATTTTGTATGCATTGCTTTTATTGTTTTAATTTATTTATGCCTTTCATTTAATCCTTTATAATTATTTCTATCTTCTTTATTGACCCTTCACTCACAACCCTTTTATTGCCACACTGTAGTAGACCAACACACCCTTATATAACATTGCTACATTGCTTTTTAGCTGTAGCAGTAGCCATCAAATCCATCCTTTTACACACCTCTTGATGTGAATCCAATGTTGTTAAAAGACGAAACTGAAATGTACACTGGCCACTGGTTCGTGTTAACATCATGTTCTGGTTGTGGCACATTCTTAGGTGGGGTACGGCATTTCTTGTCATTCTCCTAAAATACCTGGTTTGAGCTTCAATTTTTAACAGTTTAAAAGGTGCTAAACAAATACAGAAATTAATTCATCGAAAGTCAGCACAAATTAACCAAAAATCAACCTGGACTCCAGAGGGTTGAATATGATCAATAGCTATTTTTAAAAAAATAAAATAAAAATCTTCCTGCATAAAACCCAATTTGTTGTAACTCAACACAGGGCTCATAATTTATGAGATCTTACTTACAGTACCAGTGCGTTATAAGGAGGTTGAAAGTAAAGATTTATTCTCTTGATTTCCACACAGAAGTTAATAGAAACTATTTACTGTTGAAAGGCTACATCACATGATTAACTGTGATCACAAATCCTTCCCAGCAGTATCTGTGAGTCAGCAGTTATTACTCTGATTGTGTAATCACATATCACTTGGAGCTCCAGTATTTCATGTGACATTATCTTGAGGCAACAACATTGTAGACGGCAGCAGACAGTTTTATAGTTGAATAAATACAGAAATAATGATTTGCTTTATGGTTGTTAAATACTGATGCATTGTCAAATTTGAAGAGTGCATTTCAGTTAATTTTTTTGGTATCACCTTAATGGCTTCGAACCAAACGCCAACACGACCTTGGAGAAGCTTTCACAGTTTGTTTGTTGTCCGATGATGTACTTGGTTTACAGCCAAAATAAGGTAGTAAGGAAAATAAGCAGTAGGCAGGGAACTAAAATATTGGATGTTTAAGAAGATAAATAAGTGTTGGAGAAGCTGCTCTTTTGGTAAGCTACCAACCACTTCACACTTAAAGAAGTTGATCTACAGCAAAGATACCCAAAGGAGAAATCTAGTTTGGTTAACTAAAGCTACTTAGAAAAAGTAGTTCAAACTACTTTGTAAAAAACTTTGCGAGTAAAAAAACTAGAGAGTGTATTTACTCTGAGCTTACATAGCTCACAAGTAAAAATGTTGTTGGAGTTGGCCAGTGTCATGTGTTTGCCTAAGTATGTGTGCACTGACCAAAGCCTGCTCTTTTGCATATCTAGACACGACACAAATGTGAAAGGTCAAGTGTGTGGTGGAGGCTGGGGCGGGGCTGGTTAAATAGGGTTCAATTACAATAAAGAAGCAATGGTAAAATAAAAATAAAATCATTACTTTTATGGCCCAAAATGTATAGTTTGTAGTCTCACTAGTTAACTACACAAACATTACAAAAAAGTTATTTAACTACTTGAATCACTATGCAAATATGATTGTAGTTAAACTACCCGCAAGCTACTGCAACAAGCTCCCAACACTGTAAGTAACCAAAAGCTAAATGCAAAAGCAAGAAAATTGTCAAAGTGGCAAGATGAAGTAAAATAATAATTCAGCAGCTGATATACTGTATACGATTAGGACAGACCCCCTGGCAGCAGTTGAGTTCAGCTTGATGGCAGGAGAGAGTGGAGTTATAAAAGTAAAGTTAAAGAAAAGATGCTGATGTGAAGCAGCTAATTATAGAGTACAGCTGAGAAAAACGTAATAGAGAAGGGAAGGAATCGGTTATAGTGAAGAGTTCAGGGTTAAAAGGATGAAGTAGTAGGATAGAGACCGCTGAGTAAGCAACAGAGACTGAAAAGAGACAAAAAAGTAGCAAAATAGTATAAAGTAAAGATGTGAAGTATTACGTTGAGCCACTATGTTCCCATTAGTTTTTCCCACAGCTGTTACGGGAGCTGCTAAATACTAGAATACGAGCATGTTTCAGGTTTGCAGAGAAAGCACATTTGCAGAAAAAGAGGAGGAATGTGAAGAGGGAAGAGAAGTAAAGGATAAGGGAGGTGAGAGACATGACAGACCGGTTAAGGAGGAAGAATAGGAAGGGAGAAAGTGTGGGTGATGATGAGAGAGAGAGTGGAGAAGAGTAGCAGTTGTGTCCTTACTACAGAGGGTGTCATCCGGTGCACACAGATTATCGGCCGTGGAGTTGGATGACATGCTGGAGAGGAAGAGAGGAACATATATGGAACAACATTACTATCAGTTGGAGGAAGAGATCAACATTTCATCTGCTCAGCAGCCACCCTAAATCCTCTAAGCTTAGATAGTGATGCAGCATGTGCCTATAATAACTATATATACAGTTGTAGCAGGACAAAATGGCTGGTTCAGATTTTAGCTGTGCTTTAAGAGCTATCTGAAGTTCAGTAAACAGCAGAGCACACGCCCAGAAGGATGTCTTTTTTTAATCTTTACTGGCATAGCAAATATTAACTGTGACCTTTTTTCTTTTTATCTGGACTCACACAGCAAATATAAAAAGCAATGTTCAATGACTTGTTTTCTGTGTGTATAGTTACACAGCTATGAGTTACATAGATAATAGAGGAGGAGAGATCAGCATTACCATCGGCAAAATCCATAAAAGCCTTGAAAGGATAACCTGGCATTTAGCAGCCCATTAAACTTCTCAAATCACACACATGATACACCAGATATACTGTTAAGAACTTAACAGTTCTAGGGAAATGTTAAGATAAAATATCTATATATATATATATATTTATAGAAAATAAGCAGGTTGGAATTAAACTCTTAAATCTGCCAATGGGCAATCTATATGTATGTATGTATGTATATATATATATATATATATATATATATATA
>CALSBV010011203.1:161975-235827 GCA_943590825.1 Bovichtus diacanthus | reverse complement strand
TATATATATATATATATATATATATATATATATATACATATAGATGTATAGATATATATATATATATATATATATATCCATATATCCGTATAGATGTGTAGATCTATATATATATATATATCCATATATAGACCTATATATCTATCCATATATAGATATATAGATGTATATATCTATCCATATAGATATATAGATGTGTGTATATATATATATATATAGATGTGTATATATATATATATAGATGTATATATATCCATATAGATGTATATATATATATATATATAGATGTGTGTATATATATATATATATATATATATATATAGATCCATATAGATATATATATAGATCCATATAGATGTATAGATATAGATATATATAGATCCATATAGATGTATAGATCTATATAGATATATAGAGAGATCACTATCTATATAGATCTACGTATATAGAGTAGATCACTTCATTGAAGAGCTGAAGTTGGACGGTGTTATTTGTTATTGGTTCCCGCCCCACTCTACACACACAGGATTTTTCAGTGTTTGGTTTGTGACATCAAAGTTTACGCCATTATCTCCTTTGTGAGGCGTTACAAGTGAATAGCAGAACACAATAATACATAGACTGTCATTTTCAATCGAACTCAGTGGCAAAACACGATAAAACAAAGGGAGGTGAAATATGTTAAAACATAACTGATGGAGAACATCATTTTATGAGAAGTAAGAGTGTGTACTGAATGAGAGTCTTTCTGGGTCTGTTTGCTCATATGCAAATTTCCCCATAGCATATTTGATTCTGTATATTTGAACTTGAGCCCCAGGTCTTTTTAAACAAGCACATTTTAGGCAACTAGTCGATCTTATATTTAAATCAGGAGGTTAAAAAGAAAGGACACTCATTCAGGATTGATGGAAGCGCACTAATGCCTCCAGGATGCACTAGCGATGTCACGATACCAGAAATGTAGTAGTCGATACCAATTCCAGTGAAATTCCACGATTCTTGATTCAAATTCGATACCACGGTAAAAGACAAAAACAAAACAATAAATCTTATGTACTTCAACATTCACTCCTTTATTACTGTTTGCACTGGTTTTGTTAAAAAGGTCATAATTCCATATTCCAAACTTATTTTATATTGCATTGAAAACCTCTCCTTCAAACCACTGTATTTATTCAAGTTTCTCGCCAAAAACACATTTTTACAAGACTACATTGAACACAACATGTCAACGTTATAATTTACCTTTACCTAATACAAATGTTTACTGAGTTGAGCATGAATGCTTCACAGTGCAACTCAATGGAGCCTCCGTTCACCGGCGTAACGCTAACTAGCTCTCCTCCTGCCGAATTCAACACAGATTTGTTGTTCACAAAGTAGCATTATGACTCTTGTAAGCGTCGATAGTGAGTTTACAGCCTCTCGAGCCTTGACGTTACTACCGAGCACTGTAGATTAACGTGTACTGCCACATTTTCTGAATTTTGGCATTGTCTTGGTAAAGAAGTATCGGAGCTCGCGACATCCCTACTATGTACATGTAGAGGCAAATATACTGTTGTCCTCCTGTCCATCTGTCGGCCTGGTAGAATCAAAACACTGCATGCCTGGAAATTAAAGTATCAGGCCAACAGTAACGCTACAGGAAGCCTCCTCTACGCAACCTGTTATTAAGGTTATTAAGGTCAAGCTAACAGATAATCAACCAGTGTGAAATGTATAAATGTCATCAACCTGGGCATATTTAAGTGCTGTGTAACATCAAGTAAGAAAATAAACACTGTTTAACCACAGAAGAGGCTGCCTCCTCTTTAAAACAAGAAATAAACAGATGACATTTTGAATAAATTATGATTCTGTCATCTCAAGAACTGTTTCATCAAACGCATATAATGTACACGATAGGCCGTTGTGATGTTATGGTATCAGCATGAAGAGTGAAGACGCATGTACATGACATGTGCATTACAGTACAGGTGTGTTTGTGACCTTTTGTCTGTTAATGCAGTGTCATCCTCACTTCACAGAGCATGGAAAAAGTCTTATTATAGAGTACTCTCGGTGTGACGAATACACACTCCCTTATGAAGTCACACTGGTATGTAATAGGCATTTCTTTAAAGACAACACACACACACAGAGACAACGTCCTTTACAAAGAATAGATGTCACTGAACCCGTTTGTCCGCATTGTTTTCCCACATTCACATGTGCCAATACTCGTCCTGCATCAACGCACAACAAAAAACTGGTCATCTCACAACCCTCACACACACACGCACACACACAACACAAGAGCAGACACTAAAAACTATGCTGTTAAAGACACACACAAACAGAATGGGTCAAAACACATTAAATGTGTAAGGATGCACATACCATAAACAATTAAGTCGTACAGTAATACCATCTTCTCACACAGCATGTGTGGATGTGCACACACTTTTTTACACACGAAGAAATGCATCAGAACTCACACAGCACTAACATGTAAACATGGACATACAGAATAATATTACAGCGCATTCACACAAATGCATATTGTGATATAAACTTTCATATTTTGTCCTGAGTTGAATTTCAGCTGGAGTTTCAGTCACATCCACAGTATTTAATAAGATAGTTTTATTCTTTATTTGAATCTTACCTGGCGGACTTTCTGGCACTGTTCCGGTGTCAAACTCTCTGCGCTCCTACTATCCAAAGAAGGCAGTTTGCTGTCCCTGCGAGCCATAAAAGTTTCCAATTGTAAGACAAATTCAAGTTCAAATGCTCTCTTTTGATGTTTTCGTAGTCAGTCTGCAGTATATAGTGATATCCACAGGCAGACACATTTCCAGTGAAGATACTGTTAGATTCTCTTGTTTCTATTTTGCCGTCACAAGCACAGTGTGTTTTCCTTCACTCGTGTGTGTGTCTCTCTCTCTCTCTCTCTCAGGTTGGCCACACCCCCCTCCAACACTTTTTCCTTGCTTCCTTTTATCACCTGCACACACCTTGCACTCAGTCTTATGTTTGCTATGTGCATGTATTTGTCTGTCACTGTTTGTGTCTTTGTGCGTGCATCAAGTTTCTAGACAACTGGTTGTATTTGTCAGACTTGGTGGTTACGTCTGTAGGTGGAAGGGCAACTTGATGCATTTTCTGTCAACCGTCATGCATTTAATGTTGCATCTTGTAATTGTCCAGGTGAAATATCAAAACCAAAGATCTTCTATCCAAACAAATGAATGTACTATGAAGTATAGTAGGGCACTGGCTGAAATGATTCAAGAATAGTTTGGGTTACCCCAAGGCAACTTAGAAAGAAAAATTCCCTGAAGTAAAAAAGAGAAAGTTTTCGAAGATTTTGTTAGGCTCTTGCTTGCAGAGCACAGGTAGATGATGAACAACTGTTAAGTCCTTGCCGCAGAGAGGTTTTTGAAAGTTATTGTGTAAATCCTGCAGATAAAAGCTTCAACGATTCAAGGATAATTTATTGTCATTTCGCAACACAGGGTTGCACAACAAAATGCATTTGTAGGTTAGTCCATTATGCTACACACGAAAACATGACAGAACTGACAACAAAAACAGGAGTAGTGGAAGTACATTTTTTATTAATTTAAATAAACAAAATCAAGGGTGAATTCTCTCTCTTGAAAATATATATCGCATAACATTGTCCTTTAACTGTTTGAGCACCAAGCATCAATGGTGTACAAAGCAGATAAATGAGTTTTGAAGCTTCTATTGTATTGAAACGTTGAGACAGTTTTTATTTAGCGTGTTCATGCTGGCAAAATATTAAAAAAACAGACTCCAATGCACTTATCACTTTTGTTTGAGCTGAAAGGCGTGACACTGGCTCTGTTGTGAGTGCGATCAGTACTTGTGTGGAATAATCATGACTTCATCTGCTGCGTCACCTCCGCCCTCTTCCCTTTTTATAATGTCAAATTGTTATGTTGACCCGCCCAGACTCTGGCAGCAATTTGTCAGGCTTAAAGATTTACTGTTTTCTGTATTTGCATCTTTTGTGTGAGAAGTAATTGTAGTTAACCTGTGTTTAATTCGATCCATCTTTTAAAGGCCACAGATTTATTTCTCACACCAGCCAGTGTTTGTTTGTCAGCCATTTATTCTATGAAATGTTCATTTAGGAAAACACTGACATTATGGCTGTTGCTTTGGTTTGAAACATCAGACAGATCCTCTCGCTGTATTGTTATGGAAACTTTTCTGTTTCTGGTTTCACCCTCCATAGGATTGTCAAAACAGAGAAAATGTGTGACAAATATTTGCTCTGGCAGACCAAATTGTTAAAAAAAAAAGGAAAACATTTTCTTTGAGAAATTTGAGTGTGATTTTGTGCTTTAGTTCTTAGGTTGAACACTTGTTGCCTTTACTTATGTTAGTTTGTGTATTTTATAGCCATGTTGGTTGTTTTTGAGAAAGAACATTTGTTATTATTCATGTTTAAGAGATTTTGCTCAAACATGTTTGTTCTGACAATTGTGAGCAGAAAGATTTTGTTTTTATTTTACTTTTTGATTGTACACACGTAAGTATTTGGTGCTTTAATTTGGGATTTCCTTAATTTACCAGAATGCCTTTTAATAATCCTCTCTAATAAAGACATGTTTACGTCATTCTTCAGTTTGGTAGAACCTAATTTGTTTTACCTGATTAACAGAAATATCATGTATTTCCCCCTGGATGAAAACCAGTAATCTTAACAAACAGCCATGGAAATTAGGGACTGAAAGTTTAATAGACATGCTCTGTATACTTTATGAGAATATACTGGGAACTTTCTGAAAGGGCTACTGTGTTTACTCTGTAAACTTTCATGCGTTTCCTTATAAGCACAGAGTCAGCAGTCTTTCCACCTGCCAGCAAGAGCTTCACTGAAATGGAACAAAATAAACAGAGGTTTACACTGTCCCTCAAATCTCACCCTATTGAATACAGGTGCTCTGACCAGCCGGTAGGAGTTGCTAGTGCAACAACAAAGAAATGGCTTCACACATGCAAACAGTGTAGTTGTGTTTGATGCAGCTCAATCAAAGAAAACCTAGATCCTGCGCTGCCATTGATTGACTCAGGTCTTTGCAGCAGTGGGCGAAGTCCCATGTCTCTTTAGATGTTGAGCAATAAGTATTTGGCACCGTACTCTGAATGACTTTGACATTTCTGACATTTAGTTTTCTTGTTCACTGGTGACTTAACTTCACAGGGGTGAGCACTTAGCTTGGGGTACAGGGGGGGAAACCCCAGCTGGAGCTAGTTTTCCCTAAGTCAGAATGTGTGTGTGTGTGTATGTGTGTGTGTGTGTCCTGGCTGGGTGTCCAGCGGCGTCCTGGTAATGCTGAGACAGACGGTGAGCGGGTGGGTTTATTTTTGGGTCAGTGACAGTGTGTCAATGGCCGCAGATGCGTCGGAAAGGAAGGCTCTGAGATACAAGCAAACCCTGGTCAGTGTCTCCCTCTCATTCCTCTTATTCTTTCCCTCTCTGTTGCTCTTTCTGTCTTTCAATGTCCATCTCTTCACCTCTGCTTCAGCCTTTCTGTCACGCTTATTTTTCTGTGTTGTTTGTCCACGGTTTCGGTCCATGAATCACCCATGTCATTCTTGCATGACGCACCTGTTTTGGCAGTGCAACCTACATGTGCATGGATGGAGCCTGTCTATCTTATTGTGTGTGAGCCTGTAAATGAACCACATTATGTTGTGTGTATGTGTGTGTGAGTTCTAGACAAGCTGAAGACCAATTAGCTGATGTACAACAACAGGGTCACACACATGGTCACGCAACAGGTGCTTAAACACCATGCACCTCCTTCACCCCTGATCTTGGCATACACGTGCACACACACACACACGCACATACACACACTATGTCGCTGTCTTTCTGTTTCCCTCTTTTCTGGTCGGCCACCTGTTTGCTACCCTTTCTGCGCCTCGTTTCTTAAGCCCTGGTTGGTATTAACACATCTAGGAATTACTTCAATGCTATGTGTGACACAGTATGTTTAAATGTTGTGTGTACAGTATAGGTTTCCCTCCATGTACATACATGTGTGTCCGTGTGCAGTGTGTGTGCATTAATATTTTTGCTTGTGTTAATACCCCGGTGTGTGTTCATTTGTGCGTTCGGGACTTGGTCATGTGTTTTCCAAAAAAGGGAAACCCGATCATACATTTGCAGTGGTGTTAATCTTCACCGTTCATGTAGTTAGTTACATGTATGTTTTCGGACGAGGCGGTGTGAAGGGTGTCTCTGAACATCTGCAGTATTATCATCATGGCTTTGGAATGTTCTGTTATAGAAGCCTGATCCGGGGCAGCATGTGGCTCCGCTAACAGAAATTAAGAGGAAAAAGTGAAAGAAATGCAAAACAGATGCAAATGCAGATCATCAGCAAGGAAAAAAATGGTAATTAAACAATTATCTAATCGTCCGGCTTGGGCTGGCATTTTTTTAATTGATTTTTCAACAGGAGTTTGCAATTTATTTCATCATATTTAGCTTTTTTTTTTTTTTGTTTTTTTGTTTATTCCAAGATAAATACAACAATAATTGGTCTTTTTGTTTTGTTTTCCATATTCTGAATCTCTACTTTAGTTCACATAATTAAAATATGGTGAAAGACATCCAATAATAGAGTTCAGTTGATATGTGTAGGGCTTGAGGGAAGCCAAGGAGCCTCCTCAATACAAACAAAAACACAAACAAACAATTGCTTTCATAGATGATTGGAAAAATTGTGAATGCCTCATGAAGCTATGTAGCCTAATGTTGTAGCCCTGCAATTGTTTCTGCATCTCCTACACAAAAAACTCTTGAATAGTTGAAGCTTCATTCAAGAAACGTTTTGCATTTTAGCAATCTGGCAAAGTTAATTTTAGAAATACAGAAACAATGTTTACAACCTGAAATGGGGAAACTTGAAAATGTGTTGTGAATGATAATCATCCTGAAATAAAGGTGTATTTCGCTGCAGCTGCAGAGCCTCTGCGGTGTTGATTGGCTGGTATGTGAGGGTTAGTGATCATGGTGACCTATAGAATTTAATGGTTGTTGAAACCCTATGCCTATGGGTCGTCCAGGAAGTGCAAAGTCATTTAAACTGTATGTGTGTGAGTGTGCTTTTGAAGTCCCTGCGGGATGGGGTAACCCTTATGTTTTACACTATTACCCATGAGAGCAGAGCTTTAAACAGGAGTGCTGTGTCACTTATTTATGCATAATTTTTTTTGTATTGTTGCATTGTCGGCATGGAGGATGTTGCCTCTGTAGCTTGGGTGCTGCATCGGCCTTCGTTGGACTGACAGGCTTCTAGTTACTCATTACTCCTACACCACTCGTTCCCATGCAGAGCCAGCAGTGTTGTTTTTATTTTACTGCTTACTCGTTCGTTTTAACATAAGAAAGTTAGAATAAGAGAGCTAGAAAGGTATCGCAATAGCCTGCCGTTAAAAACGATACAATAAAAACGTTTTATTAGTATCATTACTTTCAGACTGACAGTGTTTTAATAACAGACGTAATTATGAGTTGGTCGATCTGCGACAGCGCGTGTGTGTGTGTGCTCTGCTTCCACTGCAGACATAGTGGGCGTATTTTTCTGTCATGCATGCTGCAATTACAAGTGCCGACCGTTTACGGCTTATCGACAAAGCAGACTCACGGAGCGAAATATGGCACCAAAGTCCTGTAGACCTGGAGTTGCGCCTGGTCGCCTATACTTATGAAGGTAATACAATATTAACCTGGAGGCTCCGTAGTCTGAACCAAGACTCCCACATTGTCATGGCAGCCACGAAGCTTTACAGCCTCACTCTTTGCGATCTTCATCACTGCTTATGAGAGGGGACTTAAGTTCGCTCGGAGCCTTTTGCTAAGAGGCAACTCAACAAATAGCTCACACTACTGCTCGCACTTATTTCTGCAATGATTAAACCTTTCGTGAAAGGTTTAAGGATTCAATGAGTGATGTTCGAATAGTTCCATTTGAATATTGAATTGTATTTTTGCTTGAAATGCCCGTCCCTACTACAAAGATAGGGCACATGACCGCGGAGTTAGCAGTCATGTGGAGCATGTATTGAGTTAATCCCTTCTCTATTTTAGAAGACCTTCATATGCATTAGGTTTGACTTCAAATGACAGCTTATAACGGCATGCACTCACATTCAGCTGTACATGTAGCTCTGTACGGAGGTATGTTTCTTACACAATTTCTTTTTACTGATATATATCATATTTAGAATCCAGTTCAAGATAAATGTGATCTCTCTGATCAGGGTTTGTTCATTGTTCTTCGCTCCAGGCTCAAGACAAAAGGAGACTGTGCTTTTGAGGGTGTAACTCCTAAACTTTTGAACTCTTAAGATATGAGGATACTTTTATCAAGCAGCTCAAGACCTTTTGTTAAAACTTCTGTTTAGACTTCCTTTTGTTTAATTTGTCTTTAAAGCTTTTTAGGTTCGTGTTTTGACTTTCACTTTCTATTTTGTCTTTTGTTGTTGTCTTTAAAGGTGCTATGTAAATAAACATTATTATAATTATGTGGACATCAGAGGTTCAACAAATGATGTGCATTGAAGTTCATTCTCACACAGTGATATGATCCTGTTTTTTTAAAGACCTCACCATATTACCATCGCTACATCATCAATAATTATCTCTAAATTAACACAAAGCGGAAGCAATCCAGTCAATATAATAACAAAACATTAGCCAGGTCTCTACCCAAATGTAGTGCAAATTTTATCTGTACTTCCTGAAAATCTGCAAAAGAAAATACAAATTAATATACATTTCATCCACAGTAGTAAGGCAAATATTAGGAGTTGTTGCAGATAAAAGTTGGTGAAATTAATTCACAGACAAAGATGGTGAATACAAATAGCAGCAATCAGACCTCAAATGGTGAAAATGTAGAAAACATGATGTGATCATTTCAGTTTGTTTCATGTATTAACCGGAGAAAGGTGAGTCTCCTCGTCCACAGAGATCTGATGTTTTTGTCTGGCGCTATTTTTAGTCTCTTCAGGGGAGTGGAAGCTTCAGTGGACGTGTAAGTCACATGCTTCATGTACATCCTGATTCCTTAGTCTGTTTCTAATTCACTTTGTTGCATTTTGCTTTTATTAATATGCCAACTTTTCCATCTCAGCCAAGCATTAAAAACTACAATGTTCTGACTTAAAAGAAAAAAATATTCTGCGTTTGCACTTTTTTTGCACAGGTTCAACATGTGCATAACATAATGAATTAATAACAACCTCGCCTGCTATAAGGCATGCGTCCAGGTTGATATACATTCACGTTTATTGATGTGGCTATTTGGAAGTTTTCAAAAGGTGATGACGTCACCACGACAACAACAACAACAACCTGGTCTCTGTTCAATCCCTGTTTTGACCAGGGCTGGTTAAACCTCAATACTTTTTTGGTACCCACCAAAATATTTCCATAAGACTGCGAATTACTAAAACTGTCAAGTACGTAAAGCTGGCATTGAATGTCTGGTCAGATGCATTACCTTGTTTTAAAAAAGCTTTTTTATATCTGCAAAATGATTGTATGACTGCTTGCACTTTGACAGTATTTCACATTCAAGAAGTTTTGTAGAACAACATGTTTATTATGTTTTAAAGTATAGTTTTGAAAAACACTTTAACACTCTAGTTAAGACTGCAGAAGTGTCTATGAGAAAGGCACTGAATCCTTCCATGGGGCATTGTGATGTAGGCATGGCGTAGTTTGATCAGTTTATACTTCCTGTCTATAAGTCCTTGAGGTTCTAAAAGACAGCTGGAAGGACAGAGTGTGAGAGAGACATAGAAGAAACTGAGGAATATGATGAGGCATTGAAAGCCACTCGTGGTGAGAGAGAGAGAGAGGTGTGGGAAGTGTAATGAGAAATATTGGATCACACCGGTACTAAATTTAGCCCAGAGTAGTGTTTCACCAGCAGAGAGTAGGGGGCAGCTAAGGAAGGAGGTAAGTGATTAGTGCAGAGTAGAGTTTCACTGTTCAAGAGGGAAAACAGGAAGGTGAGGTGGAATGAGGTAAAGGTGGAAGAGTGTGGCAAGGATGGATGTCTGACAACATATCGTACTGTGCCGTGGCCATGTCGGAGCTCCCCCCGTCTGGGCTGCATAGCAGTAAACAGCTGATTGCTTTTCCAAACAAGCAACTTGAGTGTCACTCTCAACCAAATCAAATAGAGACGTTCAATTCATGTAGATTTGGAGAAATTATTATGTTGCCACTTCTGTCATTGTGATTAGTTAATAATAATATATGGTCCATTTTGCATGATTTATTTTTGATTAATGTTGATTTAACAGCACACAAACACATATTTAATAGTCTTGATTAATCTCAGAGTTTATAACAAACAATCATGGCTTAAGTGTGTGCATCTCTAGGCCTCCTCGTGTTATGCTGCTGTATAATTTGCTGTTTTTCTATTGTTTGCTAGGGAGCTAGTTAACTAGTTAACAACGCTGTTTCTGAATGCGTCAGAAAGTATGAGTAAGTGGACCTTTTGAGTTGAGTTTATTTTGTCACATATACATATTACTGATCATTAATGACGAATAGATTTTTTTGTAGAACTGTAGTTCTGATTTCTGGTAAAAGTGACAGCCCTAAAAGCATCACATGGCAGCAAGAGCAGCAGAGCAGGACACTTTGTGTTAGTATGAGGGGTCTGTATACTTTTCCGACATTTCGGGTCTAAAGAAATAACAGTGGTGTGGTTACTCAAGGTGTAGTGCAGACAGGGTATCATGTATCTGTCTGGCCTTGCATTATGTTAAGGTGATAGTTGTCCCCTTTCAGGTGCCTTTGTGTGTAACGCCCTTGCAGACATGGGCTTTCAGGACATGTCAGGAATACTCATGATGAGAAAAAACCCTCCCTTCTTAGAATGCATGAGCCCCTTTTTTGAAGGGTCTTGTGCATTTTGTTTAAAAAATGCTTGTTCTGTTCAGCAACAGTATACTTAAGTGAGACACAATGTGTTGTCTGTTAAAACATTGAACACATGAGCACCATCTACTAAGCTTGTGTCGAGTTGCGATCGGATCGTATATCTGCGATTGTTTCTCCGCCGTTATTAAATAACTTACTATCAGAACTAAGATGTACAAAACTATATCTGTAGAATCTGCGGCCTACCGTGCATTTAGAGATGTTTCTGGTTCAGTGGCATGTCCGTCCGGTGAGCCCCGTTAATCAGCTCAAGTAATGAGTTCATTTTAAATCCTTAATTACTAACCAGTTTCTCTTTTCCACGATCTGCATATGCCTGCTCACCTAAACCTGGCTCTGCGCTCCATAGTAGTAGTTCATGTTTTTGAATTTGGATTGTGGTGTGAAAGATGAGATAAATATAATAATAGAAACGATCGCCCAACCCTGACCCTACCCAATCAAGACATCTGTGTCTTGTATTGTTTGAGGCTGTGTTGTGTGTTGGCATTCAGTTACAGCACATTGTGTATTATGTTGCTCAAGTTTCACTGTGCGTAGACTGGTATCTCTGCTCACACAGGATTGCCAGGTCTTTATGTTCGTGTGTGTGTACGTGTGTGTGCGTGTGTGTGTTAATCCATGCATCCATCAATCTGTCTGTCCATGAACCTGCTAAATGAGAAGCTGTTGAAAGGTTACTGCATGGACGTCCAAAGTGTCATCACCAGACACAACTTATCAACTTGTCAGTTGTATTCATGGAGTTCTATTGTCTGCTGTTGATGTACCAAGAATATATACGAGCCCTGGTCTGACTTGTGTGCTACAGTGCTGGAATTTTAGACAATGCTTCAGTAGTGTAGATAAATAGGCACTTTGTGATTAATTGTGAATAGTGGGAACCAGGAAAATGACATAAGGCTCTGCGCTGGCAAACGTATATCTGGCACAAATTTAGAATACATATATTTTTATTTGTATTTATGGGTATTAGATTCATGAAATTTGAAGTCCTCTACTTTACTTTCAAGTTTGATTTATGACTTTAGTGACCTCTGGTGTCCTTACATAGTATTGTTTCATGTTGCTGTCAGAGGACTTTACACTTCTTATAATTTGCATGAGATTTCCCAAACTACACTAACAAATCCTGAACAGCAGACACCAGTAGACACACTGGGCAGGTCCCAACTGTGCATATACGACAGTAAGAATGACGGTGCACGCAGAATACCCATCTCTCACACTCGTACACCTGAGCACCAAGAAAGTGCACATACTGTAATCTGTTTGGAAAAGATAATAGAATGATATTTAAAAGTTTGTTATGATAGCAAACCACAGAAAGGGTTTGTAATGCCTTTATTCAAAATGTAGAAAAGAAAAATAAAGCATATTCTATACAGAGCAGCTTATGTTGGAAGTGTGTGAGACATCTTGTGTTAGAAGAAAAGGATGAAATTAATGCTAGAGCATTTCCTACTGAAAGAGATATATGCTAGAGAGAGAAAGAGAGACGAGTGAGAGATGACAGATGAGAATTGATCTCTTCCCCAGATGTCCCAGGCCATTTTTCATGGAGAGGTGATACATTTAGAAGCAGAGCCCCTGTTTCCGCTTTCATTAAAGCTGTTTGGGTCAACACGTGGTCCTGTCTATTTTTAAAATGGACTTTTCTCTGCCAGTATGGCCAAAGGAGAGTACTATCACACTACATTTTCACTTTCTCGTGAACTACCTGTACATGTTTATGTCTAGTGAATGAATGCTGGATATCTGTATGATTTGTTTTCTTCTGTACTAATTGATTAATGGGTCGGTTAAACGGATTGATTGACAGCTCTATGGGGAATACCAAGAAAACCAAGGAGGCTCCGGCAGACGGGAGGCCACGCGCCTGCTGACAGAGAGACAAATCAAGAAACATGGCAACCATCACCGCAGCCATGGCAGGACACGACATTGCCGGCGTAGCCATGGTCAAAACGGATACCACAGTCGACATCAGCTCGGTTATCACACCAGACAAAGAAACAGGCGTCAGTCCAACATGGAGGCAGAGGGTGATGAGCAAGACGAGCAAACGGCTGAACCCGACCTCACGTCCTCTTTGAAGAAGAAACGCTCCTACTCCAAGTGTAGAGGTGAGCGATCCTGAGGAAGGATACAAAAATAAGTACATAGACGGTTTCTTTATTACTCCTTTGTTGTGAGATGTTGTGCTCTTTGGTTTTGTCAGACTGCATAGCACGGGTGCAGCGATTCCTTGTGACCAGGTTGGGAGAAGACTGGATCTTCCTCATTATGCTAGGCATCACAATGGCGCTGGTCAGCTGGACAATGGACTATGCCAGTGCAAAGAGCCTGCAAGGTAGGACTACAGAACCCATAATGCAGTGCAGAATCCATTAAAGGAAAAGAAAAAGCTGGTGCAAAATAGATCTGATATTTTCATATTTCTCTTCCTCTCTGAATTCTCTTTAATGCATGTTTCATTCCTCATTTTCCATCTCCTGCTTCTATCTTGCCTTGTCCTATCAACCTCTTTCTCTTTACTTCCTCCTAAACTCCAGCTATTCTTTCTTCTCTTTTCTTTTCCAATCCTTTGTTTTTTTAGCTTTTAATTTTTACCTCTCCTATCTCTTTCTTTCACCTTCCTTCAGCCTATAAATGGATTTATGGGGAGCTGAGGGGGAACATCCCCCTGCAGTACCTGGCCTGGGTTTCATATCCCCTGATCTTCATCCTATTCTCCTCCCTCTTCTGTCACCTGGTCGCTCCTCAAGCTATCGGTCTGTACCCCCTTCCTCCTCACAGCTGTTTTCTCATGCTTCTCTGTGCTCATCTGCCTTTAGTCTCCGGTCGGATGTCTCTGAATTATTACTGCATATTAGACAATGTACATTTAAAATTCTGACTGCAACATCACATACTGGAATAGTCATCTCGGCTAATTAGTGAAATAAGATGCTGTAACATTTGATTGGAATGAAACCCTTCTAAGCTCTACAGGGTGCATGATTGATTAGCTATCTCAGATTTACAAGAATACAAAAGAATGTGAAGCTACTTTAAGATATTCAAGGTTATGGAAGTGTTTAAAATGGGATTGTGCATCTGTGTTCATTGTTTCACATGGCGGCTGCTGTACAGTCACTGCAGTGTCAACAGGAATTTTTTCATAAGATCCTGCTTATCTCCACTAGGGCTGTTTAAAATGATGTTGTCATTGATTTAATGACTGAAACTTAATTTAATATACATTTTCAAATTCGATGTGCTTTTTTTTTCTTTCTTTTTTTTTTACTATTTGCTTAATTATTCCTATTTAGTATATTTGTTGACAGCCCTACTCCGTACCAGTTTATTTTTCTATAATTCTAAACCCTATTATCTCCCCCTCCCTCCTAAACAACCTCTGTTCCACCTTTTGTTTCAGGTTCTGGCATCCCAGAGCTGAAGACCATCCTGAGAGGTGTGGTGCTAAAGGAATATTTAACTCTCAGGGCCTTTGTTGCTAAAGTCATTGGTCTGACTGCTGCCCTGGGCAGCGGGATGCCTGTAGGCAAAGAGGTGGGGGATACAGACTTTAACACCGATTTAATTAACTGTCACTTTTAATTTTTCAAGTAATCTAACCATCAACAGCATCTGTGCTGTTTGCACTGCTATACAGCATCATTTAATTTAATTTTCCTGTTTCGCTCATGTCCTCCTCTCAGGGCCCGTTTGTTCACATCGCCAGTATCTGTGCTGCGGTTCTCAGCAGGTTTATGTCATTCTTTTCAGGAGCTTATCAGGTAAGCTAATGTTAAGAAACATTTTAATTTACGTGCAACTTTTAAGTGTGATCTTAAAAGATATTGTATGTATACTCATGTATATGTTGTCTTTCTGTTGTCTCAATCCTTTCTCCTCTTCCTCCTCTCTGGATCAGTAGAATCCATACTGTTATACAGACATCCTGACAGTGGGATGTGCTGTTGGGGTGGGCTGCTGCTTTGGTACTCCACTTGGAGGTACAGTGGTTTCCCTTTCCCGTTCTGTGTCCATTGTTTTCAGTTCCTGTCTGTTTGATTACTGGTTCTTTCCCTGTTTTCTCTCTCCCCCAGGTGTGCTCTTCAGTATCGAGGTAACATCCACATACTTTGCTGTGAGAAACTACTGGAGAGGATACTTTGCTGCTACATTCAGCGCCTTCATATTCAGAGTGTTTTCCGTGTTCAACAAAGACGCAGGTACAGATTGGAGAAAACATAGTTATCAAGATATTGACAGTCATTCAAACGTTGTATTGGTGTGTGAGATGCTGGACAATATTATGTCACTTTCTTTTTTTTCAAACATGCACTAGAGGGCACCCTTACTTCAATAACTAACACCAAACATGCACATCTTTTAGTGACACTGAATTAATATATGTACTGCAGGCACATCATGCATTTTCCACTAGATGGTGTTTAAGGCCACCAAAAGTGTATTAGAATATTTAAGTGACTTGGGCTGTGCTCGAAAATTGAATACTAACATACTGCCTACATACTCAATATTTATGTACTGGATACTGCTGACTAAAGTAATGATTAAGAATCCCATTACCAGCAGACACAACTTCTACGATATTTCTTCTCTGCATCACATGACTATCGATCTCAACGTTACCGGTCTGAGCTACCGTTGAATAAAAATAGTTTTCCACTCAATTGAATATTTTTGAGTATTAAAAAACAATTATATTACAGTATAATTAATATTTTATACGTTAAATGTGTTTTCTACAGAACATGTTATAAGTGAGGTCATTAACTACCTTAACGTCCAACACCATCATTCTGAATTATTTTATCCAACGGTTATTTAAACTGTCCGCATGGCAGTTTGCCATTGGACAGTCTGAAGAGCCGCAATGCATTTTGGGGCGGTTGAGTATATCCAGTAAATTTGCAAACTCTTAAATTCTTGCTAATGTAGTATACATCCGGACATTACATTACTTGCGTACAGAAAATCCACATACCGTTACTGTTGGAACGCACTACAACTCAATTTTACATCATACTTAGTCGGAATAATTTGTTAGTGTGCGATTACGAACAGACCCTCAGTAACACTTTGCCACGACCGAGGCAATACAAGGAAGGTGGTCAGCACGACAGAGTTGATGTACAACCTTTTTCTTAACTGGTCTTATATAGCATATAAAAAGACAACTGCAGCAGCTGCTTCTGTAAACTAAGGAAAGTCTCTTGTTTGTTATGAGACTAAATACAATAAAAAAAGTAATTGCATAAATTTCACCTCTTTTCTTCGTTTTCCAGTAACCATCACTGCTCTGTTCAGGACAAACTTTCGCATGGATTTCCCTTTTGACCTGCAGGAGCTACCAGCTTTCGCCATCATTGGGTGAGCGACTGGGAAACTGAGACAAAGACGTATATGGCAGCATCTTTGTGCGCATGTGTGCACGATGTGTGTGTCCAAAAACATCCTAATGGAGAAAATTTAAAAATGTTAATAAGTCGAACGTTGATGGAGAATGTTAACAGAGAATCCAATTACTGGTTCACCATTTACCTCCGGGGTAAAGACAGAGAACACAAAGTGTGTTACAAATGAATAGATGACGTAACTTAGCTAATGTAAAGTTTATTTGTTTGTGCAGGATCTCCTGTGGGTTTTTGGGGGCGTTCTTCGTCTATCTCAACAGACAGGTGGTGCTGTTCATGAGACGACCTAACGCCATGACCCGCTTCCTGACCAAACAGTGAGTCTCTGAGCACCATTTTCTGTTGTTTCAAAGGTTTAAGGATGCGATGGAATGGGATCTTCATACTTGAGCGCCTACAATTCATTGCATATAAATAAAGTATAAATCATACATTCATACAAAATTATGCCAAATCAAAATTAAATAGGCTTTAATGCTTCAATATATTTTCTCTGCCTCAATTTTCATTTTAAGTATTTACCTTCTAATCCTAGTTTATATGTTTATATACTGTATTTAAATGTATGTGCATCTATTCATTACATCTGTGTCCCTCTTTTGTTAAAGATTTAGATTATTACTGAAAATTCTTAATGTTTGTTTTATTAACAAACGTTTTTCCCTCCCAGCCGTCTGATCTTTCCTGCTGTGGTAACGCTGGTCATCGCCACCTTGACCTTCCCACCCGGGTTTGGACAGTTCATGGCAGGAGAGGTCAGAGCTCATACGTCGTTATCCCTCCTTTCTCTCATGCAAAATCCAACAATCTCTTACATCTTTTCCTTAATTGGATTCCTTTGGTATAAAGCATCATCACAGACAAGTAGATGTAATAAATATAAGCCTGACGTGTTCCCTATATGGAAGCTACATCACAGGATTATCTGGCAGTGTTATGGTGCTAGGATGAATTAAGAATGTAAGAAGCAGAAAAGGAATCATTGTTGTTCAAATCTACAGACCTATTTCTGCAGTTTTCCAAAATCCACATTATTTTCAGTGTTTGGCAAAGTGACAACAGATTAGATGAAGTGTGTAACCCCAATGTTTTTAATAATTGATATAAACATTTAAGATATGAGCTGTAAGCTCCGTTGCTTCAGCATGAACCAAAGATAAATCTACATTTGAATCTTCTGAATCCTTGTAGCCTTCTGTGCTGCGTACAAAAGGAGTTTTAAGGTGAAAGCTCAGACAGCCATATACAGTAACAGCTCACCCACCCAGAGCCAAGAGCTAATCATGTGTTTCACAGACACTCCGAAGAGACCAAAGAGTGTGAACCGTGCGTGTGTTATATGCTTTTGTCTTTGCATCTGTATCCATCTGTGTGCATATGTTCAGCAACAACTTTACATGTTTGTTTTTTTTCATCTTTTCCCCATGCCCTTAGTTCATGTCTTTCACACCCTTATTGTAGAAATGTCTGACACCTTTTATAACAAACCCACAGCATTGATAGATCACAGCAGGGAAGTAAAGAGACATCTAAATTTAAGAAAGAAATCTGTATTTGTCTCACGCTTTGCCCCCTTGAAGGTTCATATATATATATATATATATATATTTTGGGAAATGAAATTCTTCCAATCCAACTTGATATCTCAGTGACAGAAGCAGCAGCAAAGTGACAGGAGATTAAAAGCTACATGGGTTGTGAACCAGACATGAACCCACAACTTCAAAAAGGCACTGGAAAGCCTATTATTACATCCAGCTCCATCGAGGCCGAGAGCAGCCTTTCAGCTTCTTCAACATTTTCCACTCGCACACTGAGCGATGGATTTCAGGGTCTCGATCCAAGCGTAGCTCAAGGAGGAAGTACAAAAGTAGAAAAATTGAAATGACGCTGGTGTTGTTTTCCCCCCGCAGCGGCATTATGCAGATGCGAGATGTGCTGCAATTTGTGCCTGTGAGCAGATTCAGAGGCATCTATGCAAATGTGGTGCAAAATGGTTGAAGTGAATTAGTCATTCATGAGTCATCTAAAGAGAATGAGTCATTGGACACGGCCACCCGTACCCGTCTGCTTCCAGCTTTATGGATGACTTCCTGTCTGTTTGTCCCACTTGACTTTCTTCCTCCCTTCACTTTTTTTTTTTCCTGCTTTCTTTTACTGTCTTTACTGTCTTTCCTTTTCTCTTCCTTTCTTCTTTATCATCCATTTCCTCCTCGTCTCTCTTCATAAACTTAATTCCTTCTTCTACCTATTATCTCCATCTTCTCCTATCTTCCTCCCTCTTTCTGTCCTTCTCTCTTTGGCTTCTTCTCCCCACTCTTCATCACCCCACGCTTCCTCTTGTGTCCCTCTCTTCCTTTCCTTCCACTGTAGCTGAGTATTTCTCCCTATCGCTCCTTTTCATCCCTTTCTCTCCCCATCCTTCTTTTTCCTTACATTCTCCCCCTTTTTTTGTCTCCAGTTTCCTTTACACATCCCCATCTTTCTCCTCTTCACTTCCTCCCTCCCTCTTTATTTATCTTCTAATTCCCTCATTACCTCCACCCATTTCCCACTTAACCCTCTTTTCCTTTTTCCCTTTCTACCTCTTAACTACTTCTCTTACCATTCTTGTTTTCTCACCCCCCTCCCCTTTGCCCTCTGTGTCCATCTCTCTTTGATTTATCCTATTCTTCCCTCCGCCCACGTTCCCATCTCCACCTCCTGCCCACCCCACTCACACCCTAACCTTCCCTCCGTACTCCCTGCCCTTATCCCTCCTTCCCTCCGCTTCTCCTTCCTTTCCTTCCTTTCCGCCCTTCCCCTCCCCCTCTCCAGCTGATGCCTAGAGAGTGTATCAACTCCCTGTTTGACAACTTTACTTGGACAAAGATTTCGGGATCTTCTCCTCCGGTCGGTCTGGGCCGCTCTGCCGCCTGGCTGCACCCTGATGTCAGTGTCTTCGTCATCCTGCTGCTCTTCTTATTCATGAAGGTCTGTGGCTGCTGCGAAGTGTGTGTGTGTGTGTGTGTGTGTGTACTTGGGTTTGTTTGCTGGATTGGATAGGCGTTAGTGTGCAGGTCAAGTGTGTGTCATTGTTTCTGTGTGTGTTTGCGCGAGAGTGTTTGGATTATGCACGAGTGTGTATGTCTATTTGTGTGTGACTTTGTGTGTGTGTGTGTGTGTGTGTGTGTGTGTGTGTGTGTGTGTGACTGTGTATGTTTGTGTGTGTGTGTGTGTGTGTGTGTGTGACTTGCTCCACCTGACGTCAGCATTTTCGTCATCATCCTCCTCCTCTTCATTGGGGACATTTGTTGCAGGTCACTCATGTTGTGTGTTGGTGACGGGGACATCTGTGTGTGTGTGTGTGTGTGTGTGTGTGTGTGTGTGTGTGTGTGGGTGTGTCTTTGTCTTCCCCCTTTTCTTCCTGTCCAAGGTCAACAGTGTTGGCAAGCTGCCAGCATTTCTAGCATTCTTTTGTTTTCTGGAAAGCAGCTGCACACACACACGCACACACACACATTCACACCCTGGAGAGTTACAATGCTTGCTATCTCAGTTGTTATTAGCATCGACATGTTCACAAATCTGGTCTAGGTGTTTGGTTGCCTGTAAATCAGCAGAAAGTTAATGACACTGTCTGTAAAACATCCCACAGCGTGCACAGAGGTGGACAAATGATCACTAACACACCTATGAACAACCCAAATAAACTTTGATACCTAAATCACAATAACAAGACTATATACTATATACTATATACCAACGACTCCTAATAAGCAGCATGTATCATCTTAGATTTATATACACTTGTTCTCTTTGAACCTGTTAGTTTTCAAAGAGAACAAGTGTGATGGTCCTTGCAGCGTCGGTTACAAAAACTACCAAGGTCTAGAAAATCAGACAATTAACTGATATGAAGACGCACAAACGCAGAGCCAGCTGGTGTCTTTGTACAGACAGCCGTCTAGTGGGAGTCATGACGTCTCACGTGGGCACTGCATGCTCAGTGTAATGTCCAAGGCCATTTTTTTTAAGTCTATAAAAATAATGGGTGGTAGAGGACCTCATCCGAAAGGAACTAGATGACAGTCAGACTGGATCGGAGCTGAGAATAATTACAACCGATCAAAAATGTGATCAGACCCAAATAGATGGACAGCACTAACACTGGCAGTGGGGATGCACACTATTGGATTTTTGCCAATATCCGATAAGCCGATATTTTCCAACTAATTTTTCGCCAATTGGCGATAACGAAATATGCAAGTTTTTTTTCTCCACCTAATTACAGAGAACATCAAGTCTCTGCTGTAGTGGACTGTATTAGCATATTATTATGCCTACTGTTTTCGTGATGGCCTCCTCCTGCTTCAAAACATATTTTTTCTTCTGTGATGATTATGACACATACGTTTGCTTGTGTCCTCTCAGGTATTGCACATATTGACATACACAGGACCCTGCTAGATCCATTTAAAGTCGATATAATTTGTTCTTGAATATTAGGAGAACCATCTCCATCACTGAACATTTCCACGTCTAATATCCCACTGCAGACTGATTATTATGCAGTATAACTGGACACGAAAACCAGTGGATAATCCTTCTCCTTGTTCCATACGTACCTCATTTTTATTGAAATACTTCAGTACTTGATACTGCAGACATTTCTAATTGTAATAACAGTGTAACCACAAAACTAAAGCTCCCAGGTACAGTTGAATTATAATCTAAAACAGAAACACATGTCTCCAATAATCCAAGCTGTTTTTGAAGGCAAAGGGTAGCCCTCCCCGTGTTTAGTCTCCTGATATTCAAACTGTTTTTGCATTCCTGTCAATCTGTCCACCCCCAGTATTGTTCTTCATCTGTGACCGGAGCCTCTGAGTTCAAGTGATTCATGTATGAAAAACACAGACAGACAAAGTCTGGTCTCTAAATACTATGAGTGACCCACCAACAGTCTGTTGGCTGCTACAGAAAACAGCACCAAGCTGTTGCTGCCTCCTGTTTCATGGAAATCTGCAGCTTCTCATGAGTTCAAGCAGAGCTCAGTGAAGAAGTGGGAAACTGGGAAAGCAGATTACTTTCTCTGTAAATACAAACCAAACTTTTCAGTGTACATGGAAGCCACATTACACAAAGTTCTTTCTCAATATCTGACTTGTTGTATTGGTCAGCGTCGTCTGCTTGTGAGTTTCTGCCAAGTTGAACCGCGAAAAAGTCGGGATAGAAACTTCCCCACTTTGGATTCCAACTGAAGATAAACCTAAAACTTACATCTCCCCATGCCCAGAAACTGTTGTCAATTTGACCAAATGGAAATACATCAATACAATGGACATGTTGAAGATTAAAAATGTTCCTCAATTATTTGTCCTATATCCACTCTCTGTGATTGGATTTCCAAAATAACAAAATCGATTTTCCTTTTTGAGAGTTAACCTCAGTCTACTCTGTTGTTCTGCAGTGTCTAAAGTCAAATTAAACATAAATGCCATATAAATAATCCTATCAACAGGATATCAAAGCCTGTCACTCAGCGTCCTACGCTGCGTTAGTTTAGTCATGGTGTTTCTCAGTTGAACAGAGCGGCTCCCTGTAGTGAAAACTTAATTCAACCAAAACTGAGAGCAGCTGGCTGGTAAAACTCTTCTCACAACACACACACACATACACACTGTGTTTTTCTGCTTTCCTGTCACCTTCTTCTGCCGTCAGCCTTTCTTTAATACATACCCAAACACACACTGTGGATCTTTCTCTCTCCCCCGTGTGTTTATGCTTCTCTCTGCCTGTTTCCATATCTCCCTTTGTCCTACACATGATTAGACTTTCTCTTTTTCTTTGTCTGTATTTCTCTCCACCTGCAAAACAAACCGTAAGTTTGTCAAATTAAGTGCTAGTTAGGTGCATTGTAGTGACGCGATTGATATGTTGAATTTAAGGGTACTTTTGAACCGGTCTTCTAAAAATGTGGTAAAAGGAACGCTTTCTTCGAGTCGGGGTGCAGGCTAAGAAACCCAAACCGAATACACCCCAACAAGGTGAGCAACAGTCAAAGCGTGGTATGATCCACGTGCAGTCAGAATGTATTGTAATCCGAACACCAACAGAAAAAAATCATATGTGACAATTTGGCAGAAACCAGCTGGTAAAATGCCTCATTGGTTCATCAGCATTAGAAATCAGCAATATTTAATTTTCAATGAGGATAGTGTCAGAGGGATGCTTATTTTATTTGTTTTAATTGGCTCCGTCTGCCTGTACATCGCTTTCCACTTTTTCCTACATATGCAAAACAAGCACCAACATTGTTTCCTAGCAGTGATAGTGAACATCTGCACTTTAAAGCATCACGCAGAAAACATTAAAAAAAACATTAAAAAGGGTGCAGGTTACCAGCTGTGGATGCATACATGGAGGAGAAGATTAATATTTCTCCATTGTTTGTCCCTTGCCTCCAGGGCAACAGATAAAAACAAGAATGAAGTGCTGCTTGGCACCAGATCACGTGGAGAGTTGAAGAAGGTCGTAGGTTGCTTCTTCACACAATGTTTGCTTATGAGTAAGCAACTCGCTAAGTTGTGAGCATTGCCACGACAATAAGCCAGAATTACCGGAGGCGATGTTATGCAATTTGATCCTTTCCAGTGTGGAACAAACAAACCTATGGTGAAAATATAAAGGAACCACATCAGCGTGAAAGGTCATACTTGACTAATAGTTTATTAGATTATTTTGTCAAACAACACCGGGAGACGTTATCGAGACTCATAAACAGGCAGCATCATTTCCTCTCTCTATGTTCTCTCCACCTTGTTATCGAACTGCGAGCTAACTCTGTTTCACTGTTTCTTTTCCCATCTATCTCAGGATTTGTGACACTGATGAAAGTGTGCGCTCATTGCCTGTGTGTGTGCGTTGTGTGTTTCTGCATGATTGTGTTTGACTGTCAGGATTGAAAGAGAGAAGAAGACTGTGAGTGCGGTCCTCTCTGTCATCGGGATTGCAGCCACCCTGTGAGAGACGCGCTAATGAGTTTTTATCTTGTACCACAGTAATTAAGTTCTCAAACGATGATGACAATCGATGTGTAGAATGGTAATCTGGACTGTTAAAATGGTAAAGCAGTGTTACTCGCCCAATCCCTTCAAATCAAAAAGAGAAAGCCCAGCATGTGGTGCCTTGGAAGAGATGCTGGTGAATCACTCTCTCAGACACGCGCCAAAAATCCAGAGCTTGAGTAAAGGTAATCATTACCGCTGATGAGCTCTCTGCAGCCAGGAACAAAGGGTGTTATTACGGGAGCTATTTTGAAATTACATTCTGATGAATACAGAAACTGTTTGGAGACAAACTGTAAGTGACAGTTAAAGGGTGAGTTTAGCTTTAATTTAACCCGCAGATGAGTTTGCATATTTGATTTTTCCCTACATCAGTCCTCAGTCACGCAGCCACACACTGATCTGGGAGCCGCCCAGTGAAGCTACAGCACCATCCTCTGAAGCTCCACTGGAGCAGCTGTTGATTAAGTGCCTTGCTCAAGGACAACCAAGGGTGATTGCGTCTCCTCCACCACCACCACACACAAATCTTCCTGATTCTCCACTTCCGTAACTCATCAAGCCGTGACCAAATAGGAGGATTGTTTTTTCCCACTCAAATACAAAACGCAGAGACAACGAGAGCTCTAAATGGCACAAGCACTCACGAGCAATCAAATTAGTATTAGGTGGATAACCTGCTGCGAAACAGGAGATATTGTTGAAACGCGAGACTGGATTGAGAATTGTTTTTAAACCCAGACCAAAAGAGAAGCAGGAAATAAACTACAGCAAAATGCAGTTAAGACTCTCGCACTGAGCTGAAATTAAACGATTGCACATAAATTAGGTAAATCAAGTATTTTGTTTCTTAATACTCGTATGTGAATCAAACAATGTCTGGACTCAAACACGGCTTTTGCTGGCCTACATTTTGATGCTGTCCACAGGTGGTTTCTGACATTGATTTGAGGCGGCACGCTGTGTTTTCATTGGTTTCCATCAGCGCTTCCTAGTTGCCTCTTCTGAAAAGTGTTGCACGTTTCTTGTCTTGCAGTTCTGGATGTCGGCTGTGGCCACCACGATGCCCATTCCATCTGGGGCTTTTATGCCTGTCTTCATATTGGGTGAGCAAAAGCGCCTGTAGCCTTTATACAGTATATACTGTATAAAGGGTTGCATGGCTAAAATGATGTTTATTTTGGTGTAGAGCATGAGATTAGTGTTATGAATGTTTTGTTTTAATATTAAATTAAAAAAACTATTGGTTACCAGTTTTTATTTTGTCGTGTTTTGACAATTTTTGGCTATTTTCAGTCATTGCAGTAATACTGAAGTTTTGTAATTAAGTGAAATCTTGAAATATGCTGTAAAGTTGTGCGATTAATTGTGCTGCCTGCTAATTAGTTATATCTCAATAGACTAATTATACTGTATGTTCTCAAGGTTCTTGTCTCATTATCAGATATCAGTTTATTATTATTCAGATCAACATTTTAGGATTTTAGACCTTTAAAATATTCATGATTACCAGACAACTTCAGATGAATAAACTCAGTTCAAGATGTGGTGGGTCGTGTTGTGTGTTTGCCTTTTGCACCATAAAGCAGCACAAAACATCAACATTTTTCCAAATATTTAAATGACACCATTACAAGGGCTTCATGAAAAAAATGAAAAGCACGATAGTTGCTGTTACAGGCTTTTCTCTCTGACTGAAGTGATGTTTGGGACATAATCATGTTGTAAGTGATTTCTTTAATCAGCCATTTCACCATCTGCTCTCGCTAGAAACACTGATGACTTGAGTTCTGTTTTCTCTGGTGATACACGTCGAATAAATTCCGTTTTAGAGACCAACAGGCTGACGGTCTTCTTGCTGATTTGTCTACATTATTCATACAGATGTCTCGGAATGAATGTGATAATTAATGCCACTTCAAGTTGCTTTTTTTTATGTGAAGTATACTAACTTTTAGCAGTTTGTCAGGTCACTTTTTTACTTTTCCTTCCTCTCATAGGAGCTGCTTTCGGCAGACTGGTCGGGGAGATCATGGCCACCCTGTTTCCTCATGGCATCGTGTTTGACGGCATCCTTTACCGCATCATCCCTGGAGGGTACGCAGTCATCGGTTAGTCTCCCTTTCCACCTCTTAGCAATGTCCTTAGTTTTATTAGCGATGTATATTTTAAAACCCATTTCGTCAACGCTCTGTCCACCTCCTCCCTGCCTCCTCCCTGCCTCCTTTTTCTCCTCCTTTCAACCTCATCTTGTGGGCTGTGGTCGAGATATCCTCTTCCGTCTCTCCTGCCACTTCTCTCATCTTCTTTCTCCTCCCGCTTCTGCTCCTCCCCTCCCGTCAACCTCCCTGGCCCTCTGGCGGTCACTCGTTGTCGAGTTGTCCTCCCCACCTAATCTTCCTCATCTCTCTCCTCCTCTTCCTCTCTCTTTTCCATCAGAGCATGTGGCCACTTTGCTCTGACAGTTAAATGTCACTGTGGGTTGCCTCTGCTGTCCTCACCTCAGCCACTGACCCAGAAACGTGGCCATCCTTCAATCTAACTCTTGTGGCCCTACAAAGCCCATCGCTTCCTCTTTCTCCCTTGATTCTTCCTTATTTCCTCGTGTTTCCTCCTTCCCTTCCTCCGATGTCTTTTGTTTCATCCTTTTTATCCCTCTCTACGTTATCCTTCTACAGTATTTTTCTTTTGACCTTTGTTTGCTTCCTGTTGCCCTTCACATATCTTCTTATTAATCTATTTTTGCTTCTGAACCCTTTCGTTGCCTCCTCTCACTGCCTTTCCCTTTTCACTCAGAAGTCTTTTCTTTTCTTCCCATTCTTTCATCCATTCTCTTCTTCGTTAGATTTTAATGCCTCCCCGGCGGCAACAGCCGCGGCCAGATTGTTTTTGGGTTGTATGTACGTCTGTACCATTCTCGTGATAGTGATATCTCAGCAACGCCCTGAGGGAATTTCTTAAAATTTGGCACTAACTTCCACTTGGACTCCAGTATGAACTGATATGCTAATTAGGACAATTCTCTCTCTTTTCTCCTAATTTTTGTTCTATCCATCCTTTATCTTTTCTTCCTGCCTAAATTATCTCTATCCCTCTTTTCTCAACGTCCTGTCTCTTTGTGTCCCTGACACCTACTCCCCCCCCAACCCTAACCCTAATCTATGCATCCCTCACCCCCAAACATCGTCCCGTGTCTCTGACAGGAGCGGCAGCTTTGACTGGGGCTGTGACTCACACGGTGTCCACGGCAGTTATCTGCTTTGAGCTGACAGGCCAGATCTCCCACATCTTGCCCATGATGGTGGCAGTAATCCTGGCCAACATGGTGGCCCAGGGCCTGCAGCCCTCCCTGTACGACTCCATCATCCAGGTCAAGAAGCTGCCGTACTTGCCGGAGCTCGGCTTTGGACACATGAGGTTTGTGCAAATTCCAGACAAAAAAAATAAATAAATGAAGTGTGTGTTTTTGAAAATGTTTAAATGATGTGCTCTGTCAAGAAGTAAGTGAAGGGATTTCCATCTCTAGAACATCTAGTCTGTCCTTCTAGCTAATGATGAAGGGTCATTTGCTTGTGCAGTGCTGTTTGAGGGTGCATTTATACTACACTATATGTCTGTCCTGCAGCCAGTACAACATCTTTGTAGAAGACATCATGGTGAGAAAGGTGAAGTTTATATCGTCTCAGTCCACATACAGAGAAGTTAAACTCCTACTGGACTCCTCCTCACTCAATTCAATCCCGCTGGTCGACTCAAAAGGTAAAGGAGTTAATTGTGATCTTAACAGTTGCCGTTAAACAAAATGCAACAAAAAACATTTATTTTGTTACCTTAAGTCCTGGTTGTGCAGTAACTGCCATCATCTTATCTGTGAGATAAAGTTAAACTTACTTAATGTTTTTGAAGAATATTTTGGTCAAAGTCAGGGTTCATCAATGAAATCCTACACATCAGCATGGCAGTTCAGCCACTGTGGAAGTCTGTGGTAATACTTCCTCCTCTTCCTGCTTCTAGATTCTATGATCCTATTGGGCAGCATTGACAGGTTGGAGCTTCTGGCTCTCTGTGATTGGTGGTTGTCACCAGAAAGAAGACTCCTGATGCAGGTGAGGACATTTTGAGACCACAATATTGTCACTTGGTGTTCAGTGTATACAGTATACAATATATAATAACTTCATATGTACACAGCAGATTACATTCTGTGGGTTATTTGGTTCGATATGTTATATTAGACTGTTACTTTAAATTGAATAAATCACTACAAGATTATCTTTGCCAAAGTAATTCATGATAGAGATACAATCTTTTATTTTCTAATAATTTGGATTGAGTGTTCTATGCAAATGACCACTTTATAAAATATAAATATCTATAGAAAGTTAGAGAGAATTAAAATATGAATGCTATTCAGTCAAATTCATCTTTGTTTATTGTGCGCTTTGTCTCTTTTTTCTATAGTGGTTAATAACAGTCTAAACATATTGAACCAAATAACCCACAGAACCTATTAGAAAATAAATGATTGGATGTTTTTTTAAATAGTTTCTTTATTAAAACAAAATTGGCATTAGTAGTTTTAATTATGTATTATAAGCTGCTTGGAACTAGTGCTAGGAAGTTAAATGGGTCATAATTCCCTCTTTAATATACATATTTTATATTGCTGTGAAAACATCTTCAAACAACTGTATTTACTTTTGCTGAATAAATACAGTTGTTGGAATATTTGAAGATTACATTTGCAAATTATATATTCGTTATAATTTACTATCACCCAGCACTCATTTTTACTGAATAGAGCTTAAACGCATCATGATGTAACTCAATGCAAACCTCCGTTAGCTCCGTTATTTAGTGAGCGTTACCGTCTCTCTATCGTCCCGGGATGCCGTTAGTCTCCAGCTGCTGGGTTATTTACACACTATTTTCATATGTATTATTAACATATCAATATTTAATTTTTTCATTATTGTTTAATTTCATTACATGCACATGCAGACTAGAACAGCTAAAATTAGAAATGTAAACATTGTAATAGAAATTGGTGCTGCAGTCTGTGTTGACTCTACACAGGAAATTAAAAAAGTCTGTATACTGTACTTTTAATCTAAGAAGCCCAAAAGGAGAAACATCACATCTGTGTTTTTATGGTATTCAAACTGAGCACAACTTTAAATAAAGCACAGGTGTTAAACTAAGTATAAGAGTTTGGGATTCACACTGAAATCAATTCTGCTGTTGTGACACCACAAGTCTGTATTGATCTGTTTACCTGGGTTTGGATTCAGGGTCAGAGCCTACAGGAGCAGAACCTGTCTCAGAAACACAGCTGGGAGTCCTTCGCCTTTGTAGATGAGGAGGAAGAGGAGGACGGAGAGAAGGTGAGGCTCTCATTTTTTACAATTGTTTTCAAGCCGTCAGACTTTTTTTTCACTTTGGTGTGTCCTGAAAGATGTTTTGCTGCTGGCCTCCGTCATTGTTGTCGCTGTAACTTTTCTGCTCGGTAACAATCTACCTCAATTTTATTGCCACAATTGGCCTTTTATTGGACGAAAGCACCATCATTTGTTTTAACCATTTCCCTCTCACCTTGGACTAAAACGTAATCGTATTGTCCAACAGCCTTTACCATTTGTTTGAAAGGTGCTTTATTAATAATATCTACTTAGTTACATGTAGTTGTCATCTGCAGGGTAGCCCGGTGCAGGAGGAGAGGAACGGACCCCTGCCTCCTCCAAAGCCCCAGGAGCCTTCCTCAAACCACACTGTCCCTGGTGAGCTGAGAGGACTTCATATTCATGAGTATATTTTTAGTTTTTTTTTATCTCAGTGGAGGTGTAATAGTTATACATTATCTCTGCACTAGCTGCGTCTGAGAGAAGGAATAAATGGATTGACCGTAGTCTGGATATATTAGGATGTGACAAACGTGTGGACAAGTTTCTCCAGGTTAGCAAAGGGTAAAGACGTTACGGTCCAGTTTGCTGTCTTTGTACCACCTACATGTGAGCCCTCAAATCAAGTCGTGCCACTCTAAAGTCCAGATTAATATATCAAAATAAATCAAACTTTGGAGTAGAGCTCTTCACGGGTTCAAAAAGTTGAGCCCAAACCACAAAAAGAACGTAGGACGCCGACCTGAAGCGGCCCTGCAGACACAGCCGCTCAGCACCGATTCAAAGCTGATTGCTGTTAACAAAAGAAAGTTGTCGAAACAAAACAGTGTTTTTTATCTAATGTTACACGTTCTCCGCTGTGCCTGGCCATCCTCCTTTCCAAGCAAATTGGTAAAATACATCCAGTTTTCTATTATTCCTCTGAATCTCAGCACGGCTCATCAGCTCGTTGCTCAAAAGTTGGATGACCAATGCAGCTCTTTTGGAATCGCCTTCGCAGTTTTGTTGCATCAAGCACAATAAACATAACTTTGATAAATAATAAACTGTTTGACTGTTGTGAGCCACGGCTGCTAACGTTAGCGTTGCTAATTTGCTCTCGTCTGTGCTGCCTGCGTCTGACCTCTGCTCTCTGAACAGACACAGAAGCAGCACTTCCATCACGATCAGCGCCTCTGTCTGCTCCGATTCACTCAGTTCCAAGGGTTCGGGTGGACACGTGATGACCTCTACTTTGGAGGACAATTACATTTTCTGATCTCTCTTCCTTAGCTCTGTTACACTTGTGGAGTTGTGTGACATGGAGTTGAGGCTGGGCAATGAAAGCCTTATGGGGCTTGTCACAGTAATATTGATTCCTTCAGACAAGTTTTGCTCACTAGGGTGATGTAATAAGATTTATTTTTTGCTCTGTCTCATCTACTTCTCCTCAGAAAAAAAACATGTCAACTGATATGACTAAGCATTTAGTCAGAGCACAGATGGGATATGAAGCTCACCAGGTTCTCGTATGTGTTAAGTACATCAGCGCCCAGAGGACACAAACACATCTTGTTGGTGCTTATATAGTATGATAGGAGAAAAACATGGGAGCTAATCTAACCATAAGGAACAGTGTTATTTTATAGAATCTGTAGAACAACAGTAGTGCGGGAAAAAGCACCAAGAAATGCTAATAGACGAGAAGAATTCCTGCAGCGACTCATACCGTATGTCCTTCCAACCATTTAGTTCACTAGATAAAAGGTTAAAACTATTTATTTTATTCATTGGTCAGCATTTCACACTGTTTAGCAAAGTGACTTGAACAAGTGTGATTGTCTCTGCCCTCAACAGATGTCAAACGATTTGAAATATTAACTTTGCAACCCTAACAGCAATGAGGGAAGGTTTGGCAGCGTGTTCACTGCAAGTAACCAGATGGCGTGTGTGTGTATATCTATTGTGGCACAGTTAACTTCTCAGTAGCCGGTCACACACAACAGCAGACAGCCTCCCAGTGAAATGGTATCCAGGCAACAACAATAGGGAGTTGAATGGGTTGTCGCAGTTTCTCTAAACCTGCATTTGCAGTCTTTCAAAAAAGATGCGTCTGTATAATTTATTGACCTTCACCCACTGCATCTCCCTTTTCAACTCTTTCTCTCTCTCTCTGCCAGAAAAAGGTCCTCTACAGTCTGTGAGGAAAACACTGAGGAATCTCTTCCCCTCTAAGAACGGACAGACAGAGGGACAGTCGCAGGTGTGTGTATGCATTGTTTTTATTGCATGTGTGTCCATTCTTAAGCATCATTTTGTGTATACTTACACAAAAGATCAGGGATTCCCACCTTGTGGTGCGCAAGAGCCTTGAAAGCTGACAGATCTAACAACTACACTCCAACTTTATTACAGACAACAGTTGTTTGTTACATATACACATCACATTACAATGATTTCAGTCGTGGATTAAAGCAGAGTGAGTGGACATTTATAATGGCTACGAGGTCCAAAACATAGCTGAGAGGTGAGTGACAACACCGGCCCTGAAAGTTCAGAGTCAGACAAACCTTTCAATGCTGAAGAGGACTCGGAGTTGGCAGTTGAGCCACTTCTAGCAAGAAAGTATTGGAGGTTACCAGGCTAGCTACATCCATCTGGAGTTTACCGTCTCTTGGATGAAGGAACAGCTAGGTCTGTGTTTTCGCGAGGTCTCTTTCATCGTTACGTTGTTGGTATCTGCAGTGGGAAGTCGTACCTGGGAAATTTGGTTTGGATCATAGTGGTACATGATCGGAAAAGTTTGAGAACCTTCTACAATAGATGCAATAAAAGTCAGTCTGTCATGTCATGTTGCTAATCTTGCTCACTAACAACTTTGTATGTTTCTACATGTCTGTGGTTTTATGTATTTATAAACCTATGTGGTTTTTTCTCTGTTAAGCCAACTATTTGGAGATGTGTGGAGCCGCACATTTTCCCTCGTGTTATGAGCCATTGAAATGCAAATACCCACCCATCTCTTTGGCAGAGCCATCCCAAAACCACATACTCACGCTGGCACTGATAGGGATATAAATATTTATCCATTATTTTTTGAAGGGTGAATTTTTCATTATGGGGTCTGCTTTCTATTCAGGCAGATACACACTTATCTGATTGACAGACGACACATGAATACACAACTGCTTCCTCATCCTCAGACTAACTCCCCGAAGTCGAGCATCTTTCTTCCAACCTTCTCATATGGAAATGGGGAAGCCAGATACAGGAGGTAGAGTCATTATTCTGCTTGGCGGTGAGCCTGGCTCACAGGAAAAGCAATACATGTCATCTGTTTACACGAGCAGGAATGAAAACCACATTAGAAATAAGCATATGCTTGTAAGCTTGCAAGATTAGAATTTGATTTCTGTTGTGCCTACTGCTGTGCCTTGTGTATTACCATTCTGATTTTCTATTATGTTTTTGGATACAATCCTCTTCCTGCATGGGGATTGTTTTTACAGCAGCAAGCCACAACTCTACAGACCTGAATATCAAATAGACACACAGTAGGAAATGTAGCCAAACCTTGGCTGAATTCTGGCTGCGAATCAGGTATTTGTCTACTTAACCAGCCACTGATGGCAGGTAACCAGACACTGACCTTTAGAATATCATCTGGCTGGTGTGATAGTGTCAGCATCTTGTTAATTCTTGCATTAGTGTAATTGCTGTGGTTGCAATGATAAAAAAAATTAAAAAAAAGAAAAGAAGAAGGTATCACAGCTACACAGAATGCAGACATGCAATTACTGATTCGTACAGGTGACATGGAAATAACAAGGGACCTTATAAAAATGTCAAACCTTTAATTCAGTTGTGTGTATGTGGTTGGTTGATTAAAGAAAGGTCCCCGCTGCGTTTGTACGTAGAAACTTCACACCTGTACTCTGTGAGGAAGTGGAGAATGGGATTATTGTTACTTCAAGGACAGAAGTAGCCAACCGGCCTTAGTGAGTGGATGAGGGACGTATCGCTAATAAATTCAGTTTCACAAAACAAGTCGCAGCAGATGTTGGCCTGAGTTTCACCTGCAGTTTATTCACAAAGCTGCTGTATGTGCTGTGGGAGTTTAAACTGAAGACAACGGGATGAAAGCAACTTAAATACAAAAAAAGTGTCAGTGAAAGAGACATAAATCCAGTTCAAGATATTTCTATATGATTAAATATTGTATATCATATATATTTTTGTATATTTATATAATTGTTTCAGAATTAAACAAGTTGTTATCTCAGTAGACTGTTATAAAATACAGATTAAATCATTTGTTTTAATGCTTGTCATGTTCACACTATTTTAACTGGAAAGCAATATATTTTACAAATGACAGAAATGCATAAATCCAAAAGTAAATGTCAAGTAATTGAATTTTCTAACTGAAGTTCTCTGATTAAGTGTATCAAGCAATACGAAACAGAATGTGCTTTGAGTTTCTTATCTCTTTCCCTACTTTTACTCTCCTCATGTAAGATTCAGATGAGGTTTTCTCCGTTTGGAGGTGACATCCAGCCGGGTTCAGAGGTACAGAAGTGACGCGGTGTTTTAATAAAGTCATTCACAAACATCTCTCATCTCTCATATGTCTCTTCCTCTCTTTTCTTTGTCTCCAGGAGCCCTGTCCTCCTCCCCTGTCAGACACTATGAGCCCAGAGGAGGTATGGTAATGATGGATGGACGGTGGATTTGCATGGTTTTACAGATGTCTGCTTAGTTGTTTACATCATGGTGATCAAATACTCACACACTCGTGTCGAGTCATCAAATCTTCAGTCCAAAATGAGTCGTCAGTACTCGGCATCGGAGTCCAAGTGACCATGGTGGAGCAACTTTCTGCCTGTAAAAATGATCATGGTTAACAGCAAGGTATGCTGATTATTTTCAATGCTGTGAAATTCCATTTAGCCTCTTCTGTATCTGGATGGCAGCAGAAAACTCAAAGATGGAAATGGAATATAAAACCAAACCCAGGGTTCTAGACTAACTTTTCCCCTAGTTCCACAACTCAGCTGGTCGCACCAGCACATGATAGGTTGCACCCTGTTTTGGTACAGCATGGTGTTAATTAATGACCTTGCATGCTGATAGAAAGATCACTTCATTTGCATACCCTAGTTTTGCACTGATGTAAAGGTTGGCAGTGACTCGAGACTTGATATTTGCAAAATAGTTCAATCTGAATATTAAGTTTCTCTGCAGCTGGCTCAGTCAGTCTCTCCCTGTCTGAACTCTCCTCATCAGCTGAGTCAGAACCTCCTGTTGACTCCCTCCCCACCAGCATCCTCCTCTCTCCTTAATTTGCTTTTTAAAGTAATTAGCTATAGAATGCTTAATTTTTTTTAACACTGTACCAGCTAAATGGATTGAATTTGTACACGCGCTGTGCGTAGGGCCCCAGTGATAATTATCATAAAGCACTCGCATGAATGCGACCACTTGTCATTGAAACTCGCATACTCACGAAAAATGGTCTCATATGTCGTAGTCAGGAGTAATCTGCATGACTGCATTTGGGTGAATCTCTGATTCTAGAAAAATCAGAAAGGACGAGTCTAACATTTAACCTTCAGCAATGTAAAAGCCCACATAAAAACACATTTGCAGAGTAACAATGACAATATTAAAGCTGTTTAATGCACATTCCTTTATTGTTTTTAATCAAATGAACGTTTTTGCCTTTCTACCATTTATTCTTTTTCTCCATGCCAAGTGAAACTAAAAGAACAGTCCCAAATGAGTGCTCTACAGTTGACTTATTATGAAGTCAAAGCTGGCAAATTTCAATATTAGCATTCAAATCCATGTCACATGTAGGTCACAGGTTTTAAACTTCTGTGTCACATTTGAGGAGACGACTGAGAATTGGGGCACTTTTTAACTGCACCGTGAACACAGCCAGAATTTTAAATGAGACATCTTTTTTTCATTGGAGAGCACCAAAACAATATTGTGCCCTCCAGTCCTGCTCTGTCTGCTTCCTCCCTTTACTCTTCCTGGCACATTCCCAAAATGCCCCTATAACATCTCCCTGTAAATTCTACAAGACTGCTGCCCCTGTCACAGCAGGCAGAGGCTTGTAGGTAAAAATCCATAGAGAGGCTAAAAGGTGTCAGACATCCTAAATCTCAGAGGGGAGAGCGGTGACATGCAAGGACGCAACACAAGGTTTCAAGGTTTTTCACAGCTGTTTAACTCTCTTCAGCGGCAGCAAACCAACGTCTCCCTCCTGCTCAAACACACCTTCACTTTTACACCAACAATCTGCTCAGTGTTCAGATGATTTCAGACAGTTAATATTGTTGCCTGATATATTTAATCATACCTCTTACAGTATGTATGTGTTCAGCTCTGGGTGAACTCATACAGCTGAATAGAAGGTGACATTTTTTTTCCCCCATCATGAGAGCAACTGTGACCTTGCTTTTTATTTGCTGCTGCAGATCAAAGCGTGGGAAGAAGAGGAGATGGACAAGCCGATGGAAATCGATGAGATACGAGTAGACCCCTCCCCTTTCCAGCTGGTTGAGAGGACATCATTGCACAAGGTTGGTGAGGAAAGACGAGGATAGACAGGTGTCACAGACGTCAGCAGAAATCCAAGTTTGTATTGGATTGGGACATAGTGTAAAAAATTAACCAATGGTAAATCAGTGAGAGAAAGACGGTTGTTAAATATTGTTATGTTTAATTGGTTGGGGATTTAAACATACTCTTTTGAGCTTTCTTGCAAACAAACAGACTTTTGTTTACATTCACTGTTTCTCTCCAAAATGCACGTATGTAAAACTGGCCTTGCTCTTCAAAACATTGCTCAGTGGCACGAGAAGCGGTCAAAAACACAAGGCAGAGAACAGACCACCGAGGTCAAATGCCATATCGAAAGAAAGTAAAAAAAATAATTTGTGATTTGGGTCCACGCCAACATGTAATGGGTTCTTCCTTGGAGCTATACCCTCCACCAAGTTTCATGGAAATTGGGCCAGTAGTTAATTCCATAATCCTGCTGACAAACAAGCAAAACTGAAAAACATGACTTCCTTGGCGGAGGTAATTATATTAATTATAAATATTAATTATTTTTAAAAAAAGTTTTTCTTCAAAGTTTCATTATTTCAATGATAAATCAAAATGAGCAATTTACCAACAAGGGGAAATGGCATTTTCTTTCATATCATCTATTTCACATTGACCTTAAAGGTGATCTGAAGGACTAATCTTTCTGGACATGTGCACTGGCCATGGTAATGCTTTATTTGCCACTTAAATTAATATTGATTCATGTTTTAGCGTATGACATGCTCACTACCACCCTCACTGGAAACATCGATCACAATAGTCCCTTGTGCACACCAGGCGTCTCTTTCACGTTTTCAGATTTATTCCCACGGTGTCACCCAAGTAAATAGAGATGGACACAACAACATTGAATTTTTTGACTAAGAACATAATCATATTTGCAGTAGGCAGACGGGTTGTAACATAAACACCCCAAACATCTATATGTGGGAGTTGTGCCTGATGATATAGATGCAGAAAGTCCTGCCAGAGAAGTAAACAACAAACGCACCCATGTGCTATACTTCACAATTCATTTACTTCCTGATCAGTGCAAACACAGAGTAGCTCCAGTGGAGCAGCTGAAGGATTTGGGATCTAAACAGTGACTATAATTTTTCAATATATTCTGACATGTTTTAATTAATCAAGAAAAAATCTGATTAATCAACAATGAAAATTATTTTTAGTTTCAGCCCCAATTTTTAGTATGTAGTTATCCAATAAATCTGAAACTACTTTTATTTCAACAAAATCTTGTAAATCTGCTGCCTATTGAGTGCTTTTACATGCACACCATTCCAATACGTATGATAAGTATTATTAATAATATTATTTCAATATAAAATGTTCACTTTCTTTCCATTTTTCCTGCATTGTACAACTGCAGAAACGCTCACATCCTCATTATGGGGGTGATGCAGGATGCTGAAGCGTGTAAACAGATTGTACCATTTCTGTAGGTTTTCTTTTGTCATCAGTGTAATTTAATTCTCCAGGTAATTCAATTCCACAATACTACGCTCATGTGCAAAAGGGGGCTTTGTGGTCGAGGTGTGCTGATGCATACACAGAGCTCATCCTAAGAAAACCTTGGGCATGGAAACGCACTCAAGGACTTTTTCTTTCTGTGGTTCACCTGGAGCCAGTTTGCTTTCATCTTTCTGTCTGACGGAGCTGACGGAGAAGCACAGAGCCTGTAAATTGTCGGACTTACAGACGGATGTAGAAAGGTCTGAGAGGTAGAAGTTTGTCCTAATTTGACGCATGACCTTTTCACTGTCTCCACAGACCCACACCTTATTCTCACTGCTGGGGCTAAGTCATGCTTATGTGACCAGTATCGGCAAACTGGTGGGAGTGGTGGCTCTGAAGGAGGTAAGAAACTTCATTTCTGACAATTTATTTCTAAACTCCATTCTGTCTGATGACTGTCGCCTGGAACCAAAAGCAGTAAATTTGATTAAATTCCCATTGACCAAAATCCAAAAAGCCTTCTTCCTTTTTTAATACACTCAACTTTTATAAGTCTTCCCTTGTCTGTCTAGACTTTGGAGGAAAAACCAGCCCAATTGGTTTTTGCTCCTGATTTGCTCGCGGTTTCATAAAGCTGTTTTGTTAGCATAATCAATATCCTCTGAAAGATTCAGGCTTTCTGTGATTTACTTCCATTCTTCTGTCTGTCCCCGTTATTGTCTCCGTCTCCACCTCTTGTGTCACGCCTCCATTCCTAAACCTAATTTTCTTTTGTTTTCTTCTTCACTTTAAATATCCTTTCATCCCATAACTCGCCAATCTCTCCATCTTACTCCTTGTTCTTGCTAACCCCTATCATCTCCCTCACTTTTTATCCATTTCTATCATTTTATATTCGTTCCTCTTATTCCCTTTTTCTCTCGACTCGACTACTTTATTACATTTCACCCCTCCCCTTCTTCTTTCTTCCATCTCTTTCCTCCACCACCTCCTCCTCCAGCTCCAGAAGGCCATCGAGGGCTCCACGCGCTCCGGTGTCCGGCTCCGTCCTCCGCTCGCCAGCTTCCGCGACATCAGCAAACACAACTCCGTCCCTAAACCTCCACCTACTTCTCCCGCTGCTCCTTCCTCTCCAACCTCCACCTCCTCTCCCTCAGCTCCGCCTGCTCCCCAGCCTCCACCTTCCACTCCCCCTCACCATCATCATCATTGCCACGAGAATGAAACAGAGGTGTGGATCGAGGGCGTGACCTTGGAGGTGGAGGAGAGCAGCAGCTACAGTGCAGGAAGCGGCGCAGTTAGCAGCAGCACGGGGGCCTGCAGCTCTCCCAGCAGGAGTTGCAGCTACAACAGCAACCTCACCCTCCCTCCCTCCACCACTCCTCCCCCGGTCCCTTCTTCCTCCACTCCTCCTCCTTCTCCTCCTCCTTCCTCCTCTGTCCCTGCCTCCGCCCTGATACCCTTACAGAGACTCCTTGAGGGGGATGAAGACAGTGATGATGAGCCAATGGTTTAGATTAGACAGGAGTGATGGTTGTTTTTTTTATAATGGAAAACTTTTTTAATGAGTTTTTTTTTCTGTTTCTTAATTTGTTGCTCTGGTCTTTGGACACCCATTTACCTCTTATTGTCGCCACTCAGATAGAGCAGAGATATCAAAGCAAATGCTAGGTGTATTTTTCTCTCTTTTTGAAGACAGTTTATCTCACCTTTACCGACTCATTTCACAGACCTTCGCCCACCCCAACCTCTCTGTCTTTCCTCAGTAAGCTCTGTGTGTGTCTGTTTTTTTGATACTTGTCCTGCCTCACTTCATCCTCATTTTCTCTTATCGTCGTTTTTCACACGTACAGTCTCAGCGGTTCCACCAATATGAGTTATATACCTTATATATATAAGTAGCTGCAGATATCGGCTTTTTATAAATTTTTTACCAAAGAATTGACTGTTTCCTCCAGGAACTTATTAGTATATATATTTATTACACTATTTAAATCATGAAGAATTCACTTAAAAAACATCACCGAGAAATAAATGTATAATGTAATGCTATAATTTGCATTGTCCCACTTTTCGATTTCGATTGATCGGACACTTCCCTATGTCACGGTGCTTTCCTGCACAACATTTGCTTTATTAACTGTGTTAATCCACACCTTTGCAAACCTTTGCTGCCCCCACCAGAAGTGAACTCCTGCGCAGTCCTTCTGCGTTACCTCGTTTTTTATGTCTTTTAAAAAAAGTTTCTAGCGTTTGATGAGAGCAGGAGCTATTGATTTTTTTAAACTGGCAACAGACCATCTGGATAGCAGCAGACTAATGGAGCTGTTCAGTCCACTGTGGAAGATTGTCCAATGCCCCAAAACGACCTCCAAATTGTGTGCTGACCTTGTGAACGCAGCCTCGGAGCTCATCTCATCACGGTTAAGTTGATAGATGGTGCAGCTAAAGGCAGCTGACGACAGACAAACCGCGCTGCACACTGTAGGTCCTGGACATTCTCCCTCACAAGGATGCTTTCCAGATGTTGCAAAAATCACACATGACTACTTTAAATTACTTGGGATTATGATTATATTATAGATAATGTTGCACGAAGAAATGCAAACGAATATACAACAGAAGCTTTTCATTCCAAAATGTGAACAATAACAAAGTGATGGAGGACATTCATGACAGTGAATGACAGCTCACATTTTGTCACATAACATCTCTATGTTAAATGAAGATGAAGATGTATGTTGACAGAGAGATATTTGCCAATCAATGCATTAATTAGCCTAATAAATTACCTCATTAGCAAAACTATTTAAAATAGACCCATCATGATGATTATTAAAGCTGATCAGGCCACAACGGGAAATACAATTAGCGTACAAATGAAAAGTGACATGATGTCCTCTTTCTCTTATTTTATACATTAAAATAACAGCAAATAATTATCATTTACAAATGAGTGAAAGCAGAGAGACGCAACCGTACCAGTGCATGAACACATGGAAAACAGAAACAATGAACTAAAAGAGGCTGAAAGCTGCCTGGAGGTTTAGAGTTGGGTGTTATTTACACGTAAACCTTGGCCTTCACACGGTCTTTAGATTCAATGTCTTTAGTCTTTAATGTCAAAACTATCACATTATTGAACTTAAAATCTTAACTAAACTACCCTCTACTTCTTAGTGGACGTCTGCTTGTTGAACTTTTCTTTTCTTAACTTCTACAAAACTAAATTCTAATAATGGAAGTAATGGAATAGTGGAAGTGCTCCGCCCTCTTAACTCAGTTACAGCCAATGATTCATCCCTCCATCTCCTCTTATACTCTTATTATCTCCTGGATACACAGTTTCTCAGGTGCTGCTTTAAAAGTCTTTAAACCTGCAGATTTAACAAAAAGCTTTTTCTTTATGTCTGTGTGAATTAAAATGTGTGTGTCCATTTCTTAAGAGGGCTCTGTACTGGTCTAAGTGCTAATGTCTTTTGTCCATCTGTGGTTGTGGTTAATGTTATTATTACTCATCTTTTAGTCAAATGTTATCTCAAAATGTATAAAACTGTGAAAGATGTAGCAATAATAAAGTTTTATTAAGTGAAATGCTTGGAATTGTTCACCCTCATGTGTTTGACCTTTATTCCTCCAGGTCAGGCGTGTTGTAAAGGCAGAGCAGGAGGCCAGAGGCACAGTTTAAACAGAGAAACGCTTCTTCTTTACTTAGTCACCTGGGACACAAGGTATGCTAGAAGTATAGATTTTGGACTTAGAAATCACTCCTTTCTTCTTTTTTTTTCATATGACAAAAACATAATATTTCATTTTTTGAGATACTGCAGTTTCATAACTGCTCTCATTACACGAAATATCCAAAACAATGAAGTTTTGATAGTTGTGTGAAATATAGCTAGCTCCCCCGTTCTCTTTCAGTATAACCATGACTAAATAAACCTAAAAATAGTATTTAATCATTGGCAATATAACACATCTAAAGCACATTTGACCCACTGTCATATTTAACTTAACTTTATTTTGAAAGGATGACAGTATTTTCCTATCTACCTGTGGTTTCTTACCGTAATTGCTTCTTTTTTTTTATTTTGTAAAAGTAGGTGTCACTTCTTCTGGATGACTCCTTTTGAAATGAAAGTATTTTTTAGACGTTTAGTTGCTGCTTTTCTGCGAACCATTGTGCAGTTAGGGATTTAAAATGACTCATTTTGGAGGAAATCTTTTCTATTACCTGTTTTGCATGGAGCCTACAGAAGTAATTAAAAATGATGGAACATCAGTGTTATTATACAGCATGACTGACATCGCAGCTATTTCAATCTGACAAAAAAATGCCATAATAGTTTTCACTTCCAGTCAAAAAGCCCTAATAACTTACAGTCAGGTGTCACTACTTTAAAAAAAAACGTTTAGTCTTCAGATGTGTGCCTGGCCACTGAATGATTTACAGGATGAGCAACAAGAGGACAAACGGAGGACAGATGATTATCGCAGCGCTCGGGGGCATCGTGGGTCCAGATCACTGGAGTGTAAGAGTGAAACGTCCTCCGCAGCAGCAGGTAGAATCTTTTAGAAAAGATGATGTTAATGTTTGATTCCTTCTTTATGTTTCTGCAGGCAAACACACAAAGTTGTAAAATACACCATTCTGTGCCTATTAGTTTTTTTTGTCTGACTTCCTCTAGCACACGTGAAGAGTTATGACGGATATTGTCTTTGTGCTGACAACAACACACAACTTTAAACACTTTACACATTCATATGAAGTCACTAAAGCATGATGCTTTCAATTACTTCTTCTATTATGCAGCATTTTCTTTATTTTAATGTTTTTGAAATAGCAAAACACGCCACTAGCCACCAGCCACAACACACAGCAAGCCTCCAAAAGAGCTCAAAAGGATAATAGCACTTGAACGTACAAGGACACTTCTCCGCCTCCAGACAGTGATGAAGTCTACACGGTCCGCTTTAATGAATGAGGCTGTTCTAGTGACCACAAGTGTTTCAGTGGAATTGATGACTACAAGAAAACTACCACTGCTCTGTGAAGAAAATCTCTGACCTTCACTCTGCAGCTTGTAAAAAATATACAGCAGGACATTTAGGTCATGCCCGTTGTTTTTATTTCTTTCTTCGTCTGTGTGTATTATATACAGTATATTTGACTGTGAAGACTTTAGGTTAGAAATAAGTTTAAATAAAGCTAGCTAGGCCTAGGCACTTATCGATACACAGAACAATATGTCAATAGTCGGGTGGATGGGTACTTGTGTGTGCTCTTATATTTCAATATTTGTGAGGGACCGATGTGTGACCTTAAGTGTAAGGACATTTTTCTCTTACCCTCACTTCTTAAAAAGTCTGTTTTTATGGTTAAGACTTGGTTTGGGGGTTAAGCTTAGAATTAAGTTTAGGTTAAAGCTACTGTTAAAGGTGCAATGTGTAATGCCTAGCCACAGGGGGCAGCATTTCACCTTCACTCCTGGATTCCTAAAATCTGAATTTCCAGTCATCAGTTAGAAGCATGGCAAAAATTCAAACAAACAGCTGAAACTTTGAGAGTCCGTTAAAATAACACTGGCATCTTATAATCGTCACGCCTGTAGTTAGCCATCTGTTTGTGTACTGTGCCTCTAACCAGGGCTGTACAGTCTGTGTAATATTACGTTTTGATTGTTTGTTTGTTTATTGGACTAAATCCAAAATGGCAAAAACGAGAAAACGACCTGCACCTTCATCTCGTCTTCTTTTTGTCCTTTCTGCTAATTGGAATTGAATCCAATAAGCAAACTATAAAAACGCACAGGGACAATGGATGTATTATTGACGAGCCCTCCGGGCAGCTTCACTTATTTGTTCCCTGGATTGAAGGCAGACGGGCTCTACAGTGACTCACTATCGCCTCTCAGGGAACACGTGGTACTACAGGACGGGGCCAGACTAACTGCTGGTTTCAGTAGATCTCTCTGCAAGACAACACATGGACGACTTTGACATAACGTCAATACGTAACCTCTTCACATTCTGTTGATAATTCAGGCCATATCTTACGCGTTGCACCTTTTTAAGGTTTGGTTAGATACAGTATATTAGTCAATATGTTATCTTGTCGAAGGTCATCACAAGAATAGAAGTACAAATGTGTGTGCACGTGTGTGTATGTGTGTGCACTTTTGCAGCACACGGTGAAACAGAACAGCACCAAGAAGAATCTGTTTCCCAGAATATATATATTTTACACACAAACAAAGCTACATTCATACATACATACAGTCTTACATTCATACAAATACATATCAGTTTATTGGATTTTTTCTTTTATTATAAAAGCAATTTGATATATTATTACTTTGTATACTGTGTTATACTGTTAGGGCTAGGTCACTGTTAAAAAGCATGCACTTTCTTTTGGTTGTTTCCAGATCAAGTGTTTGCAAATTACTCCAAGTGTGTGCCACAGGTAGAGCTACGTTCATACTGCAGGCAAAAGTGGCCCAAATCTGATTTATTTTTTTTTATTATTTTTTTTTTTTGAGCGTTTGTGACTCAGATCTGTTTTTTTCTCAGACAGTGTGAACAGCACAAATCATACGGAGTCTGATCTTTTCAATTCTGATTTGGGCCACTTTCATATGTGGTCCTACTTTAAATCAGGTCTGATTTCTTTGCAATGTGACCTCAGTCTGAACAGTCATATTGGAGTTCATGCGACTTTTACATCACTCGAGATCAACTTCGTCACCACGGCCTCCGCATCCACACACACACACACCTCCGTACAGAAGTAGCAGCCATTGCTAAACAAAAAAATCCGTCTCTTCATCCTCGTCCTCATTATCTTCTGCTCGTTAACTGGCTTCCACTGCACAACTTATAAATTAAACCATAAATGCTGACTCCAGGTTTACTTCCGCACGACATTGTGCTGCGTGTGACGTCGGGTCAGTTCAGGACCGTGACCAGTTCACACTGAAATCTGATATTGGCCACATTTTAAAAAAAAAATAATAATAAATATGAACAGCCGGACAAAAAAATCGCATCTGAGCAATAAATCCGAATTGAGCACTAAGGCTTACAGTGTGAACGTAGCCTCTGAGTATCAGATTGGACCGGGTTTATCTCATCAGAACATCTAAACTAGGGCTCAGACAAGCTGTCAATCAAAGAAAAATGCATTACTTAGCAAATCAAACAGTGAACTGTGACCAGGTAAAGTTTCTGGTCCTGCAGGATTGTTCGTAAGTGCTACGCCTGAACCAACCACTCTGTTTGACCTTGTGTGTCCATGTTTGTTGTATTGCACTGATACTGATTTTTAACTAGACCACTTCTTTCCTCTTCTTGTCCTACCTTTCTCTTCTTTCTTTTTTTCCTTTGGAGGATTCCACATGTCCCGCAGTTACTCAGGGGGGATTCTTGGCATTTAGTTTGTGTATGTTACATCCCACGTTTTCGTCTTAAAAAGTCTTTCGCATTTCCTCTGACTCAAAGTGGGTAAATAGTTGGTAGGGGTTTGGGGTTAGGATGGAATAGCTTGATTTGATTATTGAAGTATTCATTTCCTCTTTTTTTTGTCAGTATTTTTCTGGCCCTCTGATTCAGTTGGTCAAAACAATAACAATGAAGCAATCCTCCGCGTCTTCGTCCTACTCCTCTAATGATTGGACGATGCAGGGCGTGACTTCAAACGGTATCCTCCCCGCGACAGATTGGGCAACCTGCGCTGGTAGTCCTGGGCTTGAGCCTCTGGTGGAGGGGACATCCTCCCTCAGCGGGGACGGGGTCAAAGAGCATGGCTCCGGCTCTAAGATTAATGTTACCTCTTCTACCTGTAAAGACAGGAAATTAAGCATTTAAAAGACAGTTTGAGATCCTACAGTTGTACTGTGTCAGAGGAGAGTGAGTCTGCTCTTCTTTTTATTAGGCCAAGTGTTTGCACGTTTCCTCACTTATATCGTCTAACTGTCGTCTTTTCAATTTATTTAAATCTAATCTCATTGACGTATCAGTTTTTTGAGGACTCTGGGATTGGGGCTGTTCCAGTTGAAATAACTCACCTTTGTCAGCTCCTCCTCTTCCTCTTCATGCTGCTCAGGGATGCCTTCAGACTCGGACTCTGGCTCTTCTCCGACTGTCTCCACTCCCCCGACCATGTCAGCCATCTGTCCATTCAGCTGCCCGATGATCTCCCCCTGCAACCAGTGAAGTGCACTGATTTAATTGCTTGTCTTTTTCTGTTGCACCCATTTTAAACTGGAAGAGGATTCAACAGGTTACTGGCATTTTAACATATGTTATCTCACAGACTGACATTAACACTTCAATTTCAGTTCCTGGTAACAGTCACAGAAACAGAGAGAGAAGACAGGAGGGAAAGAAGTTAGAAAAGCAGAATATGAGCTCCCATGTCCTGACCCCAGCTTCATTTGCCTTTGCAGGACATCAGAGAGACAAGACAAATACATAGGTAGGTACAACAGACACAGATGCTGAATCCAAATGCCTAGAGTTGTAAACTTGCGGACTTTACAGCATGCTACTCCGAAGACCAGGCAGATTTAAGGAAGTCCTTTGTCAAAATTCATCAGGTCCGCTAAAGGCTGTCATGCAGACTTTTGGCAGTGCTCCATGCAGACATTCAGCCTGTCTCCTACCTTGCCGACTTCCCTGGCAGTTTCTCCCATCATTCACTGCACTACAGATGTGTGCTAAATATGCCTGCTGATATAAACAAATCCAGATCCAGAAGACAAAAACAAATTAGCCAAGATGAGTGTCAAACATGGAAAATGACTAAAAAAAAGAGGCTATTCCTGTGCAGAATATTAACATCAACTTGATAGTACTATAATTAGTGCACTATTTTCACCTTTGAAGACTTGTGCCTGACATCAAAGAAGATAAACCTTGGCTTCCTACAATAACAAGAGAGTATTAAATGCATAATAAGACATGCTGTCATTGTTATGTTGATTGTTGTCTCACTTATTCAACTAAATGGAGATGCCTGTCCTGTTTGCCTTTGACTGTACATACAGCCACACACACCCCTGTGCCCTTGCAAACTCCGTCGGAATATATTAAACCACCATCTAGTCCGCAAAGTCTGTAATCCGACCATTTGGATTCAGCAGGGGAGTGCCTACGTGGTGTGCCTCGACCAGCGCAGCTCCCCACAGGTCAGCTAGCCGAGGGTGGGTGGGAGGACCGAGACTGTGGATGGTGCTGTTGGGAGTGGCTTGGAGGGAATGGGAGGCACTATGTAGCCTTTGCTCCATAGACTGTAGTCAGAGATAGGAAAGGAAGGAAAGAGAATTAATAAGGATTTACTGTAAAATAAGCTTCATATATTTTCAGGGGGTTTGTATATTTGTTGATCAAAACCAATGAATCAGCATTTGTTTTTCTTTTGAATAAAAATATCGTCATCCTCGAGAGATTTAAAAACGCACCGAAGCCGCGCAGCTCCTGACATTTTCAGCTTCTTCAATAATGGACAACAATGCTACAGTGAATTGCTGCATTAACACATTTTCAGCTAGGAAGGTTGAACAGACCTGTCATGCCAAAACAAATGACAAAGCATTTTATTCTTCCAGCATTTAGCAGTCTGCCAGATACTTGTGGAGAAGGACTTCCTTCTAGTCTCTAATAATGGTCAGCATCTACTTGTATATCGCTTTAAATGACGAGTCAGGGATGGTCCGTCCGGGGAGAGGGATCTCTCACTTGCTCCCCCTCAGGTTTCTTGCATTTGGGTTTCTTTTGTGGAGTTCTTCCTTGTGCGGTGCGAGGGTCTAAGGACAAAGGGTGTCGTATGCTGTACAGTCTGTAAAGAACACTGAGACAACTATGTAAGTTGTGGTATTGGGCTATATAAATACATTTGATTTCATTTGGTGCTGCAGGGAACTGTGAGGAAGTGTATCAGGCTCTTATGCTCACAAAGTTGACAGACTGATTGAAAAGCTTTATCATAAATGTAATGTGATATATTCAATAGTCTCCTTCAGAAGGGAAACCATAATGATACACACAGTAAAGCTAACAAGCTCATTTCTATTGTGGTCTCGGATCAGTACACCTTTTTCTAAGACACAGTCCCTGACCTTTTCAAGTTATTATTTCATAACCCTCAGTCACTTAATGAGCTCTGAGATGTAGCAATGCTAGAGCGGCCAGCGAAGCCGGAAAAAGGTTTTGAGGTGTCACTGTTCATCATGACTCACTACATTTGCAGAAAACCTCCCAACAGCCTGAGAGCTGGAAGTCAGCAGCGGATTTACCCCATTAAAAGCCAAAGCAGCCGCACATCCAACCAGATTACAGGAAGTGAAGCCTGTCATTTAAACATGGGAGAGTTCAGTCTTTAATTGTTATTGTTTCAACCTGTCTGATCACTCAAGAAGCAAACACATTGTGTGTATACAACATGTTAGTATTGGTATCAACAGCATGCACACAAGCAACCCTGTGTACTAAGAATTACGTTCTATACTGAACAACTCATTTAAGTCGGCGAATAAAGTTCATGTTTCTAACCTCACGTAGCTTTGAGTTTCTAAAACACAGCCATAAAAACCTGAATTAATTGTCTCCAGAGCTATATTATAGGGGGGATCAAAAGACATTGACTGAACATTTGACTCATACATTCAACATGATTCAATAGGCTTTATTGTTATGATGAAGCAGCCACGCTAGTAGCTCTGTAATGCAGCTAGCGTCATGTTTTGACACGACGGGTTTTTCTAAGATGAAATATGTTGTGATGCAGTAGCTCACTGTAGCATGGTTGTCCATTATTGAAGAAGCAGAACAAGCACAGCGGTGCTTTAAGCTAAATGCTAACATGACGTTTACCATGTTCAACATTTTAGTTTAGCATGTGGACATGCTAACATTTGCTAGTTAGCGCTACGAGAATGAGTACAGCTCAGACTGATGAGAATGAATTAGAATTCGCTTTGTAATAAATTAAAATTGTGATGGCGCTAAATTAAAAAGTCAATGTTCATTCTGAGATGGGCAATAGTGTGCCAAATTTCATGAGAATTGCTGTAGATGCATTTCACTCCATCTCGTGGAGTCATTAGGATGCACCTGAGAACCATGCATATCTGAGCTCATCTCTGTGCCGAGATGCTAACATATTTCAAACCACAAATGTATGTACAAAATGTCAAGGCAATCCATCTAATAGTTGTTTTGATACTTACATCTGGACTAAAGTAGTGGGCAGTGGTCTATGTGGCTTTGGGTTTATTTCACAATTTAGTAGCTGGTGCAAATTTGAAAGAGAGTTGGAGCTGAAGCCATTACTGAAGCATTTCATAGATACAGTCCAGTAGCAGCTATTCACCAGTTGTTTGGTCACATTTAGATCCCCAGCTGTTGACCTGATGCTGCTCATTCCTTAGAGTCGTAACTCACTGCATAAATGAACAGTGTTGGATCCACTGACCTGTTGTTGTTGCTGTTGGTACTGCAGAAACTGTTGCTGCTGGTACTGGTGGAGATGTTGGAGCTGTTGGAGTTGGTTCTGCTGCTGCAGGGTGAAATGATGCTGCTGAAGGTAACCGCCTACCGTCCCCTCGTACCCCTCACCAGGTGTACCCGCTGTTCCGCTGCTGCCACCTGGAACAACCATAGCACGCGTAGCGCTCAGAGGCAGGCCAGTGTTTAAAGGCAGTGTTTAGAGAGAAGATTCAGTCCTCACCGGTAGCCATGATGTAGGAGCCTGCAGCAGGTGAGGCCATGCCCGAGGGCTGGCTGGTGATTGGGTCCCAGGCATCGGAGGACGACAGACAGTACAGGCCCTGTGAGACGTAGGTGTGAGGCCAGACGTCCGCCGAGGAGTGGTGGAGCACCTGGTCTGTACGGGAAACATGCAGGTGGGAGGAGTGAGACAAAGGAGGACAGTTTGACAGGAAAAGAAAGGACACAGCACTGGGACATTTGTTGGGACAACAAAAGGCACAGCCACAGATTCCCACAAACAAGATTTTTTTTAATTCCCCTGCTCACTTTTAGTTTAAATGAAAGTGCTTTTGAGTCATTTTCTGTCAGGATTCAAGGATTTAAAATTGGCATGTTTTTAGATAACGCATGACATGATATAACAAAGGACTTAGAGGCCTCAGGCTTACCTATCATTTTATTTTAGAAAATTAAAAAAAGCATTGCATTTTCTTCCTCAGGATGAGAAGTTTACTGTAAAAGAGCTGTAAAGAAGAGAGTTACATCCAACCTCAGACCCTGAGAGTCATGAGCAGCATAGTCGAGACGCTAACATGAAGCCATGCACTGGGACAAACCTGCCCTCAACCTAAAGCAACAATCTGTAAAAACTTTAACGTGAGAATGATGCCCTATCTTTAGCTGCGTTGTTATTATAGAGCACACACATGCAGGCTGAACACTCAAACATCCCCTCAGTTCTAAAGCCTACATTACAGTAAGTAGCGTTTTAATCGCCTGTGTGTGTGTGTGTGTGTGTGTGTGTGTGCTGCACATGTGTGTTGGTGTTGCATGCAAGATAAAGCACAGAGCCGGCCCACACAGTGGTGTTAATGAGAGCAGGGCTTAGTCCTTGTGCTAACCTACAGGGTCCCTCAGGGTTTGGACAGCACTCTGCTTTGCTTAACACCAGCAAGAACTAAAAGAGAAACCGTTTACAGTGTTGTCCAGGTTTCTAATTCATTTTGAACAGCCAGAAAAATACAGCCACATAGCCACAGAATTGTTTGTTTTCTTTAGATCTTTTATGAAGTAACATGGCTGCTCCTGTGAGGATGGGATTTCCTGATCTTGCCAGAGCAAATTGCTCACTTGCCTTACTTTCTCTCTGTTTTATCATCCTATGTGTAACTAAACTGAGCAGACATCTTCCCACTTGAGGCCAAAACCACACATCACGATATGACTTTGTTTCCCCAAACTCTTTTTGTTTCATTCAGCCAAGTGTTAAGGGAAATGCTCACATCTTCAGTTCATTTCTTTATTTGAATACAACTTGTCTTTTTGGATTTTGGGTGAATTCTCTTACCCAATACTTATGACACTCCATCCGAATGTGTTCTGACATGACACACTTTCATCAGAATTTGTCATTTGGAAGTTTTTGAGCAAGTGCCCGGTAGCAGTGAAAGGCAGAAATGTGCAGCTGTGAGCCTGTCCTCCAAAAGTCCTTTACAGCTGGTCGGCAGAATAACTGACTTGGCTGTTTTTAGGTTCCAACGGGGCTCTAATATTTCCCAAAAGTGTGCATGTACGCACATTACAAAACATAATAGTTTACTGTGTGGTCCAAAGACTCATGACTGAGTGTGAGAAGTGTTGAGAGACATTACACTACAGTCTACAGTGAGAATACAGTATCTGTAATTGTGCTGTAACTGTGTTAGTGGTTTAGGCAGCTTCAATGCATTAAATGAATACAACTAAACACATGACTCATCCTCCTCCCTTATACTTAACCTCTAACTGTAAGTGTATGACAGTTACAGAACCAGATCCTTGCAATAGTTCCACACAATGCAGTCAGAGCCAGTACCTCTGCTGGTGATGCTCTCCTGGTTGACCTCGCTGAGGTGAGCGACGCTGCCCTGGTTGGAGCCGGCTCCCATACTCTCCCCGTCCATCGAGTTCCAGCCAAACAGAGTCGCCTCGGAGATCGCAAACTGCTGCATGATGCCTAAAGAGTGAGAGTAATAATAATAGGGAGATCTTTGAACTTACTGACACACAATTAGAGATACGGTGCATTAAACTAATCCCAGTCCTTGCTTTGCTAACACATGGAGGAGAAAACTGTACAAGGTGTTATTCCAAGCAAGAAATCTGTAAATGTCGCAGACAAATGAATGTGTATAAATAACAAATCACAAGTTATTGCTTTGCTAGATGGGCCAGAACCAATTAGATTTTCCAAACTTCAGTGAAGGAAAAATGGCGCATCAGTGGGTAGAAATGAATATTTGAGAACAGGAATAGCTGACAAACTGTCTAGTTTTGCATTAGAATGAGAGTTATTATTGCACTAAACGTAATATGCACTAGTATGAATAAAAAGACTGTCATCACATTGCACGTGAGGGAACAAGCTAACCTCTGGGTTGATATGTTGTATTTATACTTTCTGACGGAGTGGCACGTGTATCCTCACCTGCAGCAAAGCGAGCCTCCTTCTCGCCGTCACTCAGGTCGCTGTAAGCATCGTTCTCAATCCTCCTCTCCTCCCTCTGCAGGCTGGTATGTACCGCGCTCCCCAACGGCCCCGCAGTTGGTTTGCCCCAGCTCTGCCACTCGATCATGTGGGCAACGCGACCGTGGGCCATGGCAGTGGGCTTGGTCACTTTGTCCTTCATGGAGCGAGACACACCTGCAACAGGTATGGGGGCAGCAGGAGGCACACACACACACACACACACACACACACACACACAAACACTGTCAGAACAACTTCTGGCCTCTGTGGTTGATGACACCTCCAGCTGAGGCTCAGGGGGGAAAGTAGAATGATAATGAGGAAATGTGTAATCTAAGGAAACGGTTTAATACATGAAACTATAATAAATAATGCCAATGGGGTAATGAATGTACTGAAATGTATTCAGAGTGACTGGGTATGACCTTGCAGCTACTTTGCTTTAATAGTATTTTAAAATACGTTTACTATATACGTTTATTTATAGATACATAGCTTTACCCAAGGTAGGGTCGTTGAGCACAGTTTATCTTTTTTTTTTTTTTTTAGCAACGATCTGCTCCATACTCGCATCTCTTACTTAATGAGCCCTCCAGCTGGAGTACTTTGGGGTTAAATGCCTAAATGGTAACACAACAGTGGTGTAGCTACGCATCTGTTTGGAACAAACCTGCCTCTAAGCCCCAGAATATCTACCGGCCACATCCACAGTACCCTCACCTTTTTGAACCTGTCGTTTTCCAGTTATTACTTGCATGCTGATCATTCACCGCTCGCCATCAATTTAATTCAATCATATCACAATCTGCCGTTTTAAATGATGAAGATGTATGTGACTGATATGGATGAGCAGAGAGTCACCGGTCAGACAAATGTCACGTCAAGGAGAACGAAGTTAGAACGAGTGCGTCTGCCTTTTAAACGCATCTGATATTTTTCTTTCTCTATCAGTGTGTTGAGATTCTGATTCAAAACTGAATAGACTACAAATGGTAAATCTGCTCTTTAATTTGCTCTTCCTCTTCGGTCTTGGAACTAATTTAATATCAAGTTTAATAACTATAAGAATTTCTGCCGACCACTTGGCATTCAAACACAGATGCATATCAACTTCTCTGCGATCTAATTAACTAAAAGTGTGAGATATTCAGATGACTGAAGACCCTACAAGTATTTCTTGAATAATCCAATCAATTTTCTGTTGAATCTGCTATATAATAATGCAGAACTTTGCACAGCAGGTCAGAGTTCAGGTGACTTGAGCTCACTATAGTGACAAATTGGACAGGGTTGCCTGTGTGCTCGTTAGAGTTTGTTGAATTGAACAGTAAGGGACTTGGATGACGGCTGAAACGCTGACAAACCCATATTAATAATTATAGCCATTATTCATCTTCTGGTAAACAGAATAAATGAGATTCATTAGACTTTGTGTAATTAAAAACGTGGTCATCCTTGGATGTAAACAGAACGTTGAAAAGGGTCCACTGGCAAATCTCTGCCCAATTAAGATGCAAATACAGGATTCAAACTAGGGACATACACTCTGAGTCCAATGCTTGCAGAGAGGCTGATCGATATAAAATTAAAATTAAATCAAACAGGCATGAATAAACAGAGACAGAGCTTCGGAAATTGCTCCCCTGGTCCAGGGGCAAGTTGCAGGCTGAGTTATAAATAGAAACAGTTTTCCCCCCTTAGACAAAGAGAGCCAATCTCATTTGAAAATCAAACACTCCCTGCAGTCTAATTGGAGATGAAAATAGGAATGGAAAGAATGGGGATGAGGGAGGGTGTTGGGGTCCTGGCCTTTCAAAGGCTCAAAAAACAATGCTAAACACTGTTAGATTATACCAACAGATTTCTTTAAAGTGGCCCAGACACAAGAAAATAAAACACTTTTTGCACAGACATTCTGAGGCGCTACACTTAAACACTACAGAGCACACAGCACTACAGTTTGAAGCACAAAGCACAAGATAGCACACAAGAGGCACCAGCCACTTGAAGTCACGACACTGCACAAAAGAGTCACTACTTTACAAATATCGGGCCACACCACCACCAGCAGCACTGCCACGTTACAAATACACTACCTTTCCCAACACACCTCTGGAGATGCTTCAGTACATAATTAAAGTAAGTAATCTCACTTACTTTAGTTTCTTTGAAATCAAAGATCTGATTGGTTTTCCATCAATGACTCAGAGAAATGTGTCATTGACGTTTGCTGTTGATATCAATGGAAGAGAAGGGAAAGTAGGGAGTGATATAGGAAGGGGCACCCACAGGGTGGCCATGTTGGTTCCAAGCTTCTCCTCCTCCTGCTGCTCTAGAGTGAAGTTGTCTGTTGAGGCGAGGTTTGATTTACAAAATCCGCCATTTATGGCAAAGGTGAAAAGATAATTGCTGTTTTTTTCAAGTGTGTCAGATGATTCTTTGGCCTACAAGCAGCGCAGAAGCCAAGTGAGAATACAGGCAGAATGGAGTTTGTGTGATACAAACAAATCTCAAAGGAAAAGCTGCTCTGGATGCAAGAGCGTCTTTGGCATCCTACTGGCATAGTAATAAAATAAAAAACAGTCTGACCTCTGCTGATCTCTCTCCTCACACTTCCTGTTGCTTTCTAATGTGTAACACAGGGATGAAATGCCCCAAAAAGTGCTAAAAAAAAATCTTTTCAAAATAAAAGCCTCACTGCAGCCAGAGAATCTTGCCTAACTGGCCTAACTTGAATAGTACATATCATTTTAAATCTCATAGATTAGGACATTTTTATTCCATTGTGACCAAGTCTAAAATTGGGGTAGAGCCAAAAAAAATTTTTACCTGAATTTTAAATTTGAAAATTTTATTTTAAGTCTGCATGTTTTATTTTTATACTCCATTCTGCAAAGTGTAATGAACGGCTTGGTTGTGTAGTAACAGCCATACAGACCTAACATAGCATTAACATAGCTAGGCTAATGCTAAAAGAGTTGTAACACTTCAATCATAATGAATACTAATTAGTTGAGAAACTATTAAATTGGTTTACATATTTACCCATTTACTATAATTTATATTGTAGAAGCTCTGGCAAAAATGAGTTGCAAATTCAGTTAAACCAAACCACACATTGATCATTTGGCTCCTGCGCGACTCTTGCGCCAAATAACCATCTGAATATCACACGAAAATAAACAATGAAGTATCTTTTACACAGCGGGGAAAAGGAAGTCCCCCCCCCTCGCTGTCACTTCTCAACAACAACTTCACCCTTGACCTTCTGTGGAGCATGTGGAGGCAACATGGGGGCAGTTTTACCATCTAGCAGCACAGACACACACCTGACACACCTGTCAGAGAGGACTTAGCCAGGGCGCCGATCCCATAGGTCTGGGCGGGCTTCCTCTTGAGGCGTGGCAGAATGGACGTAGTGTCCTCCATGGACAACTAAAGAGAGAGGGAGGTGAGGAGTGGTTGGAGCAGAGAGAGGGTGAACAGAAGAATAAAGAGATGAACGAATGCAAGAGGAGGGAGGGTGCAGATAAAAGGAAAAAAATGCAATTTGATAGAAAAAAAATTAGAATAGATGAAAGAGAAAATGGAATAAAAGAAATTGAGGTGAAGAGAGCAGATGATTTGAAAATTGTTTGAGGGAGATAGAAGAAGAGAAGGGAGGTTATAATAGAGGGAATAAGAAAGAAGGGTTAATTATTTAAACACTTTGTAAATGACTTGCAGGGATCATTGCTTGAAAAGAAGAGACTCGTAGATATATTGTGGTGTGATACTGTGATGACGCGTCCAGAGCAGTTTAAATGGACAACAGAGTCTTTGGTGAGCACAGCTGCTAAGTGGTGCACAATCATTGTGAAAGAACATAACATAACAAACTGGTATTATCTGGTCCCTCTGCGGTGAACAAGTGGAGTATCATCCATGTGTTTTTATCTGCTTTGCAAGTAGCAGTGACATTATATGGTGTAGTAACACAGCAGCCAGTCAGTCTGCAGGCATACAGATGAATTGAATAGCAATGCATGGTCATGGATTTGTCCTCCATTAGTGTGGTGTCCACGAGAAGCTCGTTCATCCTCAAATGTAATAAACCAGAAGTGCACGTGTTTGTGACAAAATATCCTCTTGTGCCTTCCTATCTTGCTCTGGAGAAATGTAAACAATACAGCGGCATAATGGCTCCCATCAACCCGTCAAATATAAGCAGCTTCTTTCAGAAAACACTTCCTGCCCAGCACCAAACAGCAGACAGTGTTAGTGACAAGCTGGGGAATAAAGTAGAAAACCTGAGCTAAAAGGAGAGTGAATATTGGACTCGAGTTGAAAGCTTCCTTTGCTCTGTGGCCACCGTCTGCGAACACATCAACCAGACCAACGCCACACTAACCATGTATCGATTGTCACTAAATAACATGAGGATGCCTTCACTTTAAGGGAGAATATGTTTCCATCTCATCCAGAGCTTTGATGTATCGCTAAGGTTCTCGTTTGATGAAACTTACCTGTTATTCTCTAACAAATGTGCTCACATTTCATCAAAACTAACAATGCGAACTTGGTCCACCTGGCTGGAAAGACAAACCACAAGTACAAGAATTCAAAGTCAAGCGATGCTCCCTTTGGGTCACAAGGTCTTTGTGTAAGAACATTTCTGAAGACTCTCTTGCTTGAAACAGAAGTGTGTCTGTTTAACATGTTTTTCCTCGGGGCATATTTGAGTCAACGAAATTCACATTGTGCAAATAAATTCTGCTGGAGGTACAGAAACAGTTGCGCTTCATCGTGCAGTGCTTTCAGGAAAAACTGGGACTTGTACGAAGGCTTCAGCTGTGGGTAAGATAAGCTTATTACAGCCTGTTATCTGTGACTCTGTATATATATATATGAGCCCGGCAGTACAGTAGATTAGCAGAGGGCCAAGAGAGGAGACGGATGGGAGGGAGAGTTTGTCGGGACAAAATAAAAACCGGGGGATGAGAGAGAGAGGCAGGAAGGATAAACAGGATGTTAACGGATACTCGAAGCACAAACTCAGGTGGGTGAGTGATGGAGGAGGAAGTGAAAAGAAGCTGATTTAACAAGGACACTTCCGTCCCAGGAAAACTCTGAATGGCCATGTTGGGTATGTGAGAAGAGAGGAGGAGGGAGAAGGGCAGGAGAAAAGTACAGGTACAGCAAAGGCGGGAAGAGAAGAGGGAACTTTAAAAGAGGGAAGAGGAGATTTGGGACATAGGAACGGTTGTTAAGCCCTCGCCCTGAATTATTGTAATTTGAACGCTTACAATTTGGATATTAGGGTGTCAGCAGCTTCCTAGAATAGTTCTGTGTGGAGGTGAAAGTCATACCAATTTGTACTAGCAGTTTAAAACACAAACTACTTTATATTTAAAGGGAATCTGATCTTAAAGCAGAAACGTTTAACATTTCCCCCTAGTGTTAGCAAAGTGGTGCTCTTTCTGTTTTCCTCAGAGCTCCTAACAACACAATACACACTTTGTTTCCAGACGTCAGACACGTAATAACATATTTTCTCTGGTCAGGCTTTCAAATACAACACCAGGAGCTCGTGAGTTCAATACCAGGAGCTGCCACCTTTGTGTAGTTCACTGTAAGTCACTCTGGAGAAGAGCGTCCGCTAAATGACCCGTAATGTAATAATATTTGTGCATCTGGAGCTCGTACGAACAGTGAGCTTGAGAAAGATATATTTTTTATTCCAACAGGCACTTGAACCAGTTAACTGCACAGTGTGAGCTGAGCCGTGTGTATGTAAACGCAGCCTAACTGCACAAAGTTAAACAGTGAAAAAGCTTTTATATTAGTCTGCTGAGTCATTATGTGCAGAGAGAGACACAGGACACAAGAAGCAGGTTTTGGAAATATAGAAATTGCGTGTCGTTGTGAGTCCGTTCCTCTTTGTCCGTCCACGCTGCCCGCAATGTTTAGGTAACTAATGGATACCATTCAGCAGTGACCCTGTAGCCAGGGGCAACAGCAAACAAATGTGATGGGTGACCAAACCCGAACACTATTTATTGTGTGTCCTAACACGCATGCACACGCATACACACACAGACAATCATGCATATTCATCACACTGTACAATAGGCACAAAGCGAGAACATTTTGGAAACTGTGGTCGCACCAGACGATTTAAATGCACTGCTGTCAAAAGGTTTTTTTTTGCCCTTTGTCACAGCGCTTCAAGAGTTTCTGCGCTGGCACTTTAAGCTTGTTATCACATTTGTACCATTTAAAGCCACAGATCACAGCGTCCATGAGAGGTGACACAGAACATGTCCTAAACATTATGTCAAAGTAAATGCCAAACTTGAGTCAGATTTTACTTTAATGTTTTGCCTTACTGGTTTATGGGAAATGCTAAAATGATTATATTTGACATTATTTTAACCTGCATTTTTTTTTTTTTTTGTGACAGAAGTGCTTCTGTTGTCCCCTGAACCCACTAATGGGTTTAAAGAAAAAAGAAAAAACTTAATCTGTGGGTGGGGTGTGGCATAAAAAAATCAATTCAGGCACTCAAGTGGATAGTTAAGAATTAAAAAGCCTTTAATGATTCATGCTTTTTCACTGCCAAGACACACCATCCGTACTGCTACACTTCCCTTTCTCAGGGTGTCTTATCTCTACTTTATTTGCATTTGCTTTAAAGAAGCTATAAAGCTTCACAGGGCCAATTTGCTCATAATGATGGATTAATTGTAGTTAACTGTTGAAACTTAAACACCAAAGATATAGACTAATGCTTGTGATGCTGGCTTTCTAATGGACACTCTGTTAATTCTGATGTCTTGATTTGATATGTCAGCAGAGAAGTGACCACAGCCAACAGTAATAACAAATGAATAATACAGATAGATAGAATCAGCAGCATTTCATTGTGGGGGAAGGTGTCCTTCTCTTATTACACCCTCAATTGTGTGATTTCAGATAAATAAAAGATGGGTTTTTACATAAAAATCTAATCTTGCGCAGCTGTAAAGGTGCTTCATTCATTCTTATAAGGTCATCTAAAGAAACACACCAGAAAATAATAAAAATGCTAATACGGTGATAACATGGCCGGCGGAGGATGGACAGCCGCATTTGAATGTGGCAATAAACAAATAAGTACGGAAAACAGCAGAGCAGTGGTGATAAAACATTAAAATGGAGCTCGGCCTCTGTCTTTATATGTATTCATGCTTTAATCAGCAGCTGCTGGCCTCAGAGTTTCTATATCTCCATGAACGAATGTGATTTTTTTTTGGTCGGACTTGGTTCAAGGCCTTATTGTCCTGATTAACATTTCTCCTCAGGTGTCAAATACAGAGAAAGCTAAACTGAAAGCTAGAATTAATTCTGTCTTCCTGCAGGCGCCTGTTGCTCTCTCGGAAGCATCAATGTAATATTCATGTCAGAGATGTTTATTTCCGTGACAAGTGAATGAGGAATAAGAATAATCCTCCTCTAACAAAGCAGCCGCTGAGATAGCGGAGGGATTTAGCGAAGCCCCGCACAAGTCACAGTGCACAGTTTTGTGTCGGATACACATTAACAAGAGCAATCTGGGGAATAATTCATCCACCTTAGCAGGACGTTACTTAGAAATAACTTCAGTGACATTCTTGTAAGTGAACAAACATTGTTGTTAATCACTAACACTCACTGTGTAAAACTCACACAGCTGACAGACTCAACTGAACTAATTGAATAATGGTTTATTTAATCTCAAAAGCTAATGAACATGCTCAGCAGTGGGCCCGCAGCTTGGTCTGACGCAAATTAATCTTTCAACATTTAGAATAAATCACCCGGAGATCTCATTATTATTTATAAAAGAATGTATTTTAGTATTATTCATATGAGAAAAGTGCTCAACAACAGCAATGTATTATTTCATGCTTCTGAACTATTGTTTTAAATGTTAATGTATTCAGTGTAAAAGGGACATGGTGTCATTTATGACCTCTGCCGACCTCTGTTGGTGTCGTGTGTTATAGTTATCTCCTCTTTGCATGGAAGCCGTTGTACTTTCAGTGTTGTTACAATACTATGAACTGAATAAAAGATTAAATAAACATGTTGGAGGCATTATAGAATCAAGCCATTAATAAGAACGATATGAAAAAATGTCTTCAGCCGGCTTATATTCTCTTCCAGAATGGTGCTCGCTTTATCGTTTTAGCTCTTTAATCCATAAGGAAAACCCCTAAAACGCTCTGCAGAGCCTATGAACTATAATATGTTTATTAGCAACTTGTTGTGATTTACAACTGTAGCCTTAAGTGCATTGGTCTAATAGATTACTTGTTAACATCTTTAACTGCAGATATGATTTATGAAAGTGAGAGCGCCAACAATGATCCATCAGCTGTGCCGATGTAACATCATTTTCTTATTACTGATCTATAAAGCATATTTTTCTAGTGGCCAAACCTTTGGAATTACAACTTCCGGGTCCGTTGTGTGATGATATTGGGCCCAGAAAGACGTTAGACTGCTGGTAGCGGCTGGGAGGCGCGGTTAAAGGACGAGCTAGTGCGCCGGCTCTATGGGAAGTGAAACATCAGCGGATGATACGGCTAATTTCATCACTCAGAAACTTTCATAGGAAAGAATAGGAGCCCGCCTCCAACGCTGTTCTACTTCTATTTTTGCATCTATGATCTATCTCAGCAGCTGGCCCAGCTAATCAGTCAATCTATGGTATTGATCAATAACTTTGATCAGTAATCTTTGCAGATACATGTTGCCCAGAAAATGCAAACACAGGGTCAGAGTGCAGCTCACGTAAAGAATTAATGACTGTGTGTGTTGGAGGTTTCAATCAGGATTTATAATGGTCAAACGTGTAAGGAGCTGGTGATAGTGGTCATCTCTGTCCTTGGACTGTGTGTGTGTGTGTGTGTGTTTGTGTGTTATTAACACAGCTTGCGTCAGAGGTCGCAGGATTTGGATTCAGACGCACCCCTCAGTGTGTGAATGTTAAGCTCTCCTGGTCATCTGAGGACAGAAAAAAACCAGGCGTCCTCACCGTCTTTGTAATGTGCTTGTGCTAATATTTTGTATTCAAATAGACTCCATGAAGTATATAACAGCTGCGCTCGTCCCTGTAGCCTCACCAGCAGTGTAGTTGCCTGAATGGAAGTGAGACGCAGCAGCATTGTGCGAGCTGAAACTCAAATCCATTCAGCCACGATAACATTGACAGTCTCTCAGCTCAACATTTAACTCTGAGCCCAGCTGGTGGAATCAGCTCTTTATGCTGCTGGAAGTCACACCTTAAAGCTTTTTCCTGAAGCAGACAGTTTATACAGCAATAACTACCTCTCCATCCGTCCGTTTCCTATATCTGCTCAGGGTCACAGGGTGCTGAAACAAATCCCAGCATGCATTAGACCAGATGCAGGGAACATAACTACTTTTTATTGTGGTTATTTTCTTACTTCTTATAATATAATGTAATGTGGATATATTCCACATATCATTGCAGTAGCATGCTACCAATCATTTCACTACATACAATAATATATATACAGAAATTGTGTATGTGACAAAAAAACTTACAATAATAACACAGAAAAAAAACAATTGTTTATAGTTTGACTTTCTATTAAAAGTGTGACGGATGATTTCTGGGGGTTAGGAGGTGTTTTCATATTTCTTTCTTTTACAACATTATAAGTTTGAAGTTTATCTGTGGCTCAGTTGCACAATAAATCACATAAAGCTATAAAATTTAAAAAAGTGCGTAATAGAAACCAGTGATAGGATTTTGTGGTCCATGCAAGATAAGCAATTAAATTAAAAACAATTAGAGCTGTGGGATCATCTTGCTTAGAGGCCTGATAATCTGTAAAGAATGTCATTAGTTTTACTGTCGCGTGATGTGGAAATGCAGTTTCAGAATTTCTTAACCATTAAAATACTTGTGGGAAACATTACAGAAATGTGGTTAAATATCTAGCAGCAGCTTTCAAAAACATGTCTTTCTGGTATCATGCAGAAAGAAAAACACTAATGGCCGATATATTAAGTCTTTAGTTTAGCTGCAGCTCAATCTCACTCAGATCTGTTTGTGTTTTTCGATCCTTAAGGTCAGACTTTTGTGAATTTGGAAGGTGTGTATCCTCAGAGGAGATCTGACTGGAGCACTCAGTATTGATCTGACTTTTAGTGGAACCACAAACAGGCTGATGTTTCAGCTAATGTGCTTTTCACTGAGCCTAATGCTGCAGGGACGCTTCCTCGCTTAAGTTGACAATGTTTAAATGTGTGTATGTGAGACCAGCATGATGAGCTCATAGCTTTGAATTCCACTTTGATTAGTAAAACAGCAGCAGGGAGTCTGAAGTTCCCCGGTGCTGTGGCTGAACTCGAGCTAAGTGCTAACAGAAGCTACCGAGAAAACTGAGAAACAGCCTCCTGGCAGCTGTGAGGACGCGGTGGTGCGGCCTAATAAACAGACTATAAAACAGACACGGCACACGGCTGTAATATGTACAAGCGAGTCAGGCAGCTGTGCTTCTTCTCTCTGTACTGAGGCAGACTGCAGCTACACTGACTCACTATCACCTCTAGAGGAACACAGTGGTATTACAGCCTGGACGGAGCAGCTAGCTGTTAGCATGCTAACTTCAGGAGACATCTCTGCAACACAGCACATGGACGTCAACACTGTCACCTCTTCACTGTCTGTTGATAATGTCAGTTCATTGTTTTACTGTTTTAAGTTTAAATTCTGGCATATCTTATACATTGACACCTTTAAAGCTGCAGTCGGTTACTTTATTTAAAATCTTCTTTTGTCACATTTGCTGAAACTGTCACTGTCTTGACAGAAGTGCATGAGATAGATAATCTGCAACAAAAAAAAGTACCTACCAAATGTGGCAGCGCTTATCAAATATGAATCTATGTTACTGCATTGCCTATTGCCGGTGCTTAGGTTTGGTTCCACGGTTTTCATATGGCGGACGGGTCACAAACTTTCTAATTTTACAGCTAAATACACGGAAATAGGCAATCCAGTAACATAATCTTGATTAATTTTTGTTCAAGCACAGTTTGATCAGAGTTCACAAGCCGTGATTGACACTGTGTTTCGAGAATCCTCGGCTCTGATTGGTTCTTTTCCTTTGGGCACGGTGGAATCTTGCTAATGCCATTAAGAGCACGAGGAGCAGGATTTTTCCACAGATTATCCATCCCATGCACTACTGTCAGTATATAATGACAAATGAGACAAAAAGTTATTTTTAATAAAGTTACCGTGTGCCGCTTTAAAAGTTTTTTTGGACACCAAACTGAAAAGACTGCAGTTGCAGACTTTACAAAAGACCAGTAAGAGTTAATGCTTGGAAGCAATCATACTTTCTGTTCCTGGTTTTAGAGTCACAGTCCAACAATGGGATGCAATTGTCCAAGAAGGAATGAGTCATTTCACTTTCAGTTTAAGGTTTCAGAGCTAAAAATAAATGTATTGTGGGGAGGTGGAATTACTTATGAAAGAAAAATGTTCAAATTGCAGTTAAATGTCACGTGATGAGTCTGCAAATACACTTTAAATTCACAGACAGACATCACTATGACAACATCGCCTCTGCAAGAAGATTTGCAAATGCAGCACTTTACTGTGATCACTGTGAAATCGGTGATTCAGATGTAGTCATTTAAAGTTGGAGAAGAGACGGAGAGCATGTAGGTGTATTGCGCACGGAGGAGAATAAAAAGGGATGGAGTTAAGAGATGAAGGAAGAAACAAAGACAGAGAGGGAGGGGAAAAGCCAAGCAGCCGGGGATGCTTTCCAAATAAAACTTGCCCGAGAGAGTGAAGGAATGGAGGGATGAAGAGGATGAGTGGGGAGGAGGGTAAAGTCTATGAGTCACGCTGAGAGATGAGGACAACGAATTCAAGCAGAGAAAATTTATGGGAAATATGAGCTTCTGTAGAAATAAAACAGTTGAGATGGAGAGAAAGAAGGAGGGGGAGGAGGAGGTCTATTAGTATTCTGGCTGAGAGTGGAGATGAAAGACAAGAAAGAGACGAGGGGAGTTAGAGGAGAAGAGGTAAGGTGAGAACGAGGGAGAGAGAAAGAAGCTGGAAACAGAGGGAGCTGACAAGAAGGAGAAATGTTATGTATATGCATATGAAGACAAACACGTAGCTTACTATTTATAGCTGTGAATGTTTGTGTGTGTGCATGAATGCATAATTGTACAGCTGGTTGGTTGTGTGTTTGCGAGGGGACGTATGAGGACAAAAGAAAATGATGAAAGGCTCTTCAGCGGACAATAGTTGTTAAATTGCTTTTTAGTTGAAAAAACAAAGAGGAAAACCACATGAAGAATAACAATTTAATCTCTGTCCAATTGTTTTGTGTCCTTTCTTTGTCCTGCAGGCCAGATGTCCTCACAAGGATAGAAATCCTTCCGCTTTATAGGACTGAGGTAAGACTGCTTCTATTCTATTTCTTTTTTTCTTGTCAACAAATCCCACAAAAAGACCAAAACCAACAACGTCTTTCTAAATACTTTCTGACTTCCTGACTGTGCCTCTTGTAATGTATTTGTAATGTAATTGTAATGTAGTTGTATTGTAATGTAGTTATATTTAACTAACAGGAGGAAAGAGTGCATTTGTTGGGGACTATTTTCAGCAGCATATTAATCCACATTTGGTGCTCGAGTGAGTATTTGGCTCGGCAGGACATTGGATGTGGGATTGAGTCTAAATAAACTACAGTGTGTGTGTGTGTGTGTTCATGGTCGTGAAGGAACATGTCACCCAGTGCAACAGTGGCTCACTGATGTGTTGTTAAAAACAATGGAGCCTTCAGTTTCATTTGGCCTCTATTACCTCATTGCACGTGCGTGGTTGAGTTTTACCACTTATAACCTAAGTATAAACCCAGTGCACACTGCCTGCTCAGCACCAAACAGCACATACCATAAATATATATTATATATATATATTATAAACAGCACACAGACACAGTTAGAGACTCGCTGCTGGACGTAGTGGAGCATCAGGAGATGGAGGAGACCAAAACAGAGCGAAAAGAGAAATAATATTAGACTTACATTCATCAGGTGGCAAGAAACAAGGTTCAAAATGAATCATGTCAATTGTCAAACACAGATTTGTGACAAATGAAACATTGAGGACAAAATTTAATATTTCAAACAATGGTAGAAAAAGTTATTTACTCAATACTTTTGTTGCTATAGTACAATTACTCTTTATTAAAAGCAACTCATTGGAGAAGCTTTAACTTACTATCAAGTCAAATAAAGAAAAATGATAAATAATGGCACGTAAAGTAAGGCAATGCATTTTTGAGAAAGCAACTATTCAAAGTAACTGATTTATTATCATGATTTTAACACATAAAATTAATCTAACTTGCTTAAAAAAATAAAATATTAACCCCAATCAGACTCCCAACTGTTTTTAGTTTTTTTTTTTTTCTCTTCCTTTTGGTTAATTTTGCTATTAATCCTCACAGAATGACTTACTGACAACTTAACTCAAACAGTGACCTCTGGCTGCCACGTGGCGGCTTTAAGGTCAGCTTTAGGATTAGACTCAGGTTAGGAGGTGTTGAGCGTCCTCACAAGTGTCTCTGTGCAGATGTGTGTGTGGATGGTGGGCGGGTCAGGGCGAGGTGACGGCAGCAGCGTGGCCGTCCGCTGGGTAATCCTGTCCTTGGCAGTCGGAGAGGAGGACTGACTCCTTACTGCTCACCCGGGAGGGGCGGGGCAGAGGGACAGAGGCGCGTTACATAACACAACACATATACTGAATTACAGCTTCAGCTGAGAATGGAAACATACAATATTAATGAGGCTGTAAAGTTTGCTCACTTTGAAAAGCAGAAGCTGAAAGTCTTGTAAATAACGGCGGCTGTTATCCAGTGGTTTGACCTCTGCACTGCTCCAGGGTGTGACAGTACTCTGTGACATCTGTTAACAGACACATTACGTGTTTTTCTGCATGCATATACATACATGCATATGCATATATAAAAGGGGTAATATCAGTCAGAGTATCGATTCTGATCCATTTGCTTTTGTTGAGTTATTTGTGAATGAATGAGAAGGATGCACGCGTTTCTTTATTATTTGTATTTCCTACATTGTCTGTACATACATGGGTTTAGTCTTAAGTTACTCTTCAGTATTCTGAATATTTCTCTATATATCTATTGATTATGAAAACCGTTCAGCAGCATAAAGGCTGCTGCTTTAGTTCAACCTTCACACAAACACATGACACATCATCGCTGTGTTTTCTCATCACGGGTCACTGGAGCATCATGAATTGAATGATGATTTTCACACACAGATCACACAGTCGCGTACTAACACACACACACACACACACACACACACGGAGACACAAAGTCCAGCAGCAGCTCATGGGGCTTCACAGAGCTCACAGTAAATGCCATAACGATTGATCCCACACTTGAGTCCAGCTGAATCGATACTCTTTGTTTTCGGCCCCCGCTGCTGTGTAAAGGCCTCTGAAGCCTCATTTCGGCTGCACGTCAGGCTTCTGCTGTCAAAACAGACGACTCCAGTTCACTGCCTCTGTGCAGAGCAGGAAAACACAGCTACGTATTGTACACTCAGAGCGTCATCTGGCCAGAAATAGAGCTGAAGTTCTTTATCCTGTTGATTTCTCTATGGTTCCCAATCTGGGGTCCCCAAAGCTTCACGGGGGATTCGTGAGGCCTTCTTGATTTTATGGGTTTTTTTGTTCACTTAAAATATTGCCAGAAATGTTTTCATATCTGCTACAGAGGATTTATTTCTCGGAGGCTGAAGCAGCGATCAGAGCGACAGCAGCAGACCTCAGACCAGCCGCTCTGTCGCCGGAGAAGACGGCAGATAAGCTGCGGAGGTGACAAGCTCCTCGACGCCTCAGCAGAAAAATCTGACAGAGCCTGAGACAGCACAAAGCCCAGGTGACACATACAGAGTGGCAGGTAGAAGTTAGCCGTGTGTGTGTGTGTGTGTGTGTGTGTGCGTGTATTTCAGGGAGATGATTTAAATGAGACTCTCTTCGTCTGTAGTATGGAGGTCAGTAAGGAGTTGGTTTTATATTTATTCATCCCTCTGCAGAAATAATAGTATTAGTAACAATTATATTTTTGTGGGTAAAATAACATTTATTTTTTTAACACTTGCAAATGACAAGGTAGTACAAAAATGAAACCATACTTTGGTTTTTCAATTTTACCTCTTTACTTAAGATTTAATTAAACTTAAATTACACTTATATTTATTATTATTTATTATTTATTATTTATTATTTATTATTTATTATTTATTATTATTATTATTATTTATTATTATTTATTATTATTTGTTATTATTTATTGTTATTTATTATTAATTATTATTCATTGTTATTTATTTATTATTTATTATTTATTATTATTTATTATTATTTATTATTATTATAATTATTATATTATTATTGTTTTTATTACATTTTGACTCAGAGTCATATTTTTTGTCTATATCTAATGACAAGAAAGAATAATCAAGAGAAATGACCCTGAGCCAACTCCATCTGCTGATGAAGACCATGAGATCCAATTAAAAAGCTCCAGAAAAAGCTGACAGAGTGGACCTTTTCACTTCATATCATTTTTCAAAAAGGTTCAAATGTTTTCACTGCACTGATCCTTCACTTGAGATCTACGGGACTAAATGACAGACTGCACAAATTGAATACATACATTAGGAAAGTAAAAGAATGATACAATTATTTACAGTGTAGATATTATTTACCAAGCATAAGCAGCAACACTGTGCAGCATTGTGAAGGAAAAGCACGCAAAATGTTTGCAAAAGGCCGCGTGATGTGTTGTTATCTTTATCTACAGTTTAATTCTGACCGTTCATTCAGAACCTGGCTACAGGCGTAAGAGTCCGGTTACACTCTGCTTACTAACTCTACTTACTCTGTTACACCTGATGAATTTCAGTAGCTTTCATAACAAAAATCCAGACAAAAGAACTTCACTTTTTCTGAAAGACGTTTTTTTTTTCCCACAGTGCCACCCTCCCTATCTTCTGCATCAGCCGTAAGAAGCTTTTCTCTCCTCTTTTTACCGTGTTGAAATAACTCATGAAGAAAAGGCAGAATTCAATTGTTTGATAAGCCTTGTGTAACCTAACATAACCTTAAAAAGTGTCACTTAAGGTAAGAGCGACACAATTAATGAATAAAATGATGAATGAGTCGGCGGAAGACAAATAAATCAATGAAAGAAGAAGAAAGAAAGAGTTGAAATAAATCGTCCTGACAAAACGGGGCAAAGAAATGATGAGAAATGAAGTTGTTTATGAGAGAAGAACATAATGTTTCAGTGTAGATGGGTTTTTCCAATTATACGTTTATTTGATACACAATTAATCCTTTAAATGTCATTCTGTCACATTGATTCAAACACACAACTCTTGCAGTCTGAACTCCTCGCACACAGCCCACCTCAGCAGCGTCTCATTTACCTCTCCTCACCTGGTTTCCTGCCAGTTATCCCAGCATCCTCTCTGCAGGGCTGATTAGAGGCCCCTTCCTGTAACAGAGGACGAGACAAGGACAACAGCCTCTCCGTCTGCCAGGAAAGCTCTTAGTCGCCGTGGCCGAGGCGGAGGCTGCAGCTGGATGAAGACGGATGGTCTAACCCTGCGAGGAGGAGAAGGTGGGTTAAAATGGCGGCCTGTGAGGTGACAGTCACACGGGTCTTCATTTCATGAGATAATCACAAGCCGCTGTAGTTTTGAGTCGTAATAGTTGTTTTATTTTAATTTCTTTTTTTGCTCGAGGATGTTTATGACCTCTGGAGCCTTTCTTGCTTTACACCGAGTACTTTCTAAGTGCCACCTAAATGATGTTAACGGCTTCGCAGTTTATTAGGAGTGAGAGCAGAATCTAAACCGACCTCTGGAAATGATACCAGAGAGTTTACATCTGACAGCTGCAGCAGATCCTCATTTTTTTGGCACTTTTTTCATAAATTGCTTTGAAAGCCAGCGAGGAACGATTATGGCACACAACTCACTAGTACACACATTTAATACATTTTATATAGTATTTACCAAAGTAATAGTGGCAAATACAGTTACAGGTCGAAGTGCAGAAGTATTACATGATAAATGCACTGAATGCTTGTTTTGTTTTGTCGTTTGAGTGAATTTTGTTACGCTTTCTGTTTCTAAAAGGATGAGCTTCAATGCTCAAACTGCGTTGATGTCACGTCTCCTGGAGTCTTCACTGGAGGGCGCCACACGGCAGTGAGAGAGTGAGCTCTGCGCCTCACTCCACTTTTACAAATGGACTGTAAAGGATTTATTTCTCTTTTTGTCTCGTTCACTGAAGGCACAGTTCAAGTGTCAAGTTTTGCTCTTTTTAAATGATTTTTTCTCTCCTGACAGCTCATTGATCTCTTCTTACACCTCTTCAATCTGTCATATCTGTCCCTGAACATCTCTCTTTATCCTCCTCTGCGAGATCAGGCTGACATCTACACACTGAAGAAGAAGTTTGACCGGTCATGTCACCTGTGAAGTCAAATAAAATCCTTGGTGCAGCAGGAATATTTCTTAAGCTTAAAGTATTAAAGTATGCATCAAAAACCATTTCTGCGTCACACTGGAAGTGTTAAGAGTCTGATAATGAGAACTGCAGATCAAACATGTATTCATATGTCACGGATGATTGGTTTGAACTCAAAAGCATATCTTATCGCCTTTCAAAAGTGCCACTTCCTTTAAGATGGAGAAGAAGATTAGACGGACTCGTCCTGGTGGCTCAGCAGGTTTTATCGCCCCCTCCCTTCATCTGCCTCTTGACCTTTGTGGTGCATCTTTCTTTCTCCGTTCTCCCACATCCACTGTCACATCTACTGTTTAATGAAGAGGAAATTATATAAATGTCATCATCTTAAAATGAAATTATAAAAGGTCATCTCCATAAACAGTTTGAACCTCCTGCGGCGACTCGGATTCAATCATTTCAGAACGAGAAAGATGAAGAAAAAACACAATATGAAAGTAGCTCGGTTGATTTCCTACTTGTGGCTGCAGCCTTTTGCTTTACATGATCCTGGTGAATTATTAAGTACTAGTTATATTAGTATACTAGTATGAGGTTAACCTGCTTTAAATAGATAACTTCACACACAGCACTGTGTCATATGTATGTGTCCTGCACCCATTGTCCTGTAACTCTGTCTCTTAAATACACGAGACAACAATAAAAACCAAAATTATCACATGGGGAAACATAATGTACAGTTCCAAAAACTCAAAAAGGGAACATTTGAAAGTGTTCGATTTACATAACCGACATGTCGTCTTCTGAAGGAAACAGCGTACAGAACTAACTTTTAAGTAAAAAGACAGTTTGCAGAATCAAACCATTAAATTATAGCCATTTGGACTAAATGTTTATGACTAATTGGTCAAAGTAAGTCTATACAAAGGCATTTATACATTTGCACAGACAAAGACATGTTGAATTCTAGTAATTTATTATTCAGAGTCGACAGATCTCAATCAGAATCGAGGCAGAAGAAGTCATGTGATCATTTTCAGTTCCGTACCATGTCTGACCTTTAGTGGTTGCATAATATTACTAAACCAAGACGCTGTGATCACAAGACTCCAACATATAATTAATAATATGATACGCCTCCAAAACCAATTTAAGATGAATGAAAAATGAAACAGCCTTCATCTGTACCTTGAAAGGTTTTATATGGAGGGTATATGCTGTTGTAATAAATGATTCACATTTATTAGTTGAGGAAATAAGGTGTGTCACAATCATGAATTAACTACTGCTTCTTTAAATTATTTCGGTTTTCTGCGAAAGTCCAGGAAAACGGATCATTTTCTAGGAAAAGTACAGCAGCACAGCGTCACAGAATATAAATTCAAACTTGTCCAGGTGAACTGAAAACCCGACAGTGAATAAAATAAATAAAGAAATAGAGCGAGTAAGGAACACCAGCCTCCGGTAATGGAAGAGCTCTGACTTCATTAGGAAAAGTCATGAAAATGTTAAAGCCAGAAACCAACACAATGTGAGCGGCAGAAAGACAGAGATCAGACGGGAGACGGCGAGACTGGAATCACTAACCAGCTGTGTGACCACGGGGTGTTGTCATAGCAACCGTGTTCCCTTTGTTTGTTTTTTTGACAGAGCACGGTTGTGGTGGATCATGGGAATTATCAGTGCGGCTGGAATGCACCCTTGACCAATGACAAAAACATTTCTGGAGCTACATCTTATATAAAGTGCAGGTATGTACATTACATGTGCACATTTATCTGCTTTTAAGATTAAGGCTTCAAACATCCAAATGGTTTCATACCATTTAGGCACATTTGTTTTCCAGACGTTCTTGCCTCTGGCGGTGCTAACCTTTGCCCCCCCCCCCCCAATGTATCTTCCTGCCAAATGTCACGTAAGCCATATGTCTTGATATATTGATACTATATAAAGAGAGCTCAGGCTCGGTGCATGAGAAGATTAGATGTCATATTTATAGCCCGACCTTTACGTCGTCCTGCACCGGCTGACTTAAAGAACTGTATGTTCATCAGTCCGAGCATTGTCAAAATGTCTCTGTTTTGGATCCCACGTATGACTCATGTTGCTTTTTTGACAGAGGTGTAGACGTAACTCTTGGACTCAGGTCTGATTTAAAGGATAAGTCTGGAAATATTCTATAATTTTCTCAAAACCGACAACGATTGTGTGAGTATCAAAGCCTGATGTATCTTCCTCCTCTGTGCCATAGAGCTCCATTGTTGTCAAAACAGTATTTAAAACACATCAGTGAGCTGCTCTGGGTGATATATGTTCCTTCATTACCATGAACACACACACTGAAGTTTATTTTGAGTCAATCCCACATCTACTGTCCCGCTGCCCCAAATGCTCACTCGAGCACCAAATGCGGATAATCCACCGCAGGAAATAGTCCCCAAGAAATGCACTATTTCCTCCTGGTTTTTTAATTCTTTTTAAAAACTAGAGTGTACCACCGTTTTAGGAAATGACTGAGCCTTTTGTTTTAAACAAAGTAAACTATATAGTTGTGTTTGTCCCGATGTGCGTCTTCAGTAGGAGCCAATGGGCTTGGAACTGAGAGCCACAGACAGGAAGTCATGAAGTATTAAGAGACGTATTGACACTGATGGTTTCCGTCTAACATGGGATTTGTTGACTGTAAGAGAATGAACTAGTCAGTATTTATTGTGCTTTATATTTGACTGAGAGATCCGCACAAGAATGAAAATGCCCTTAAACACAGTTTTGAGTCTTGAATCTTACGTATTAAGTCACAAAACGCTTTTTAGATGTGATGAACTCGAGACTTGAGAGTTGACTTGGACTGACACAGAGTTACTGAGCGTTTCACACGTTTCATGATGGACTTTGGTTGTGTCGAGTTCTGCGTTTGGCACAAGGAGAACATACCATAAAGTAAATCAAGTGAACATTCATTGGGATCTTTAACTAAATGTTATGTGTAATAGCGACATTTTGTTCTGTCATTTGTTCCCGGCGCACCGTCGCCTAATAAACTGCGCTGCACACACCATCAATAATAGACTGGACAGATGTTGCTCCATTGTGTTTGAACGGCGCGTCGACAGAATATAATGAACGTGAGTTATGATCTGTGAGAGTCTGGCCTGCAGACTGATTATCCAAGAATAGACTTAGACAGTCTCTCTGTGAAGGATACACAGGAGAGTTCAGAGAGACGGGCGCTCTCGATCAAGAGACACCACAACATTTGTCTTCTTTTTGGTCTGCGGTTGAAATAAAATGGATTATATACGTGTTTATGAATTCATTTTGTAGATGATTGTTTTCTAGTTAACTATTTGAACCAAGTGTAACATGGATTTGGTGATTCATGAGACAGAGATGTAGGTTAAAACCAAGATAAATTAGCTTGTCTTGTAAATTCTGCTGTAATACAGTATTCATCCACATTCAGCCCAATTTTAACCTCAACATCTAGACATCAGCAAATCCTCTTGCTTGTTGAAAGTTGGGAGAGTATGCTTTTTTGTTATGATTCAAAAAGAGGTACATTAGGAGCTCATGACAGAGTATTGTGTTCAGTCTTATTCTTTTGTGTCTGTTTTCTACTGCTGCATGAGCAACAAATGAACACGCTGATTGTGATTGAATGCAGCTTATTACAAACCAGGGGAGACGCTCCTCGAATACAACACAGAGAATGAGCTTCGTCAAACACACCCAGCAACAAACAAGTGCCAGAAAGTGAAATATTTTATTCAAAAACAACTTTATATCGCTCATCTTTTCAAAGATAAGTCTCTTGATTTGTGTACGAAGGAAATGCAGCGGAAACTGAGTATTTCAAAGTAGAAACTCTGCAGCTGGTGAAGTAATTATTTAATCATCATCACCAACTCTTGTCAATCCCGAGCAAATATAATATATTGCACAAAATGTTTTTTAAGTGAAGCTGGGGGGGCTGGAGACCTGAGGACCAGTGAAAAGATCAGCTACACTGACAACATCCGACTTTAAATCTTTGTGAAGTAATTAATGTACAAAGGGTTGTGTTGTCAAAGCTTTTATTTCTTAATCAATGGTGCTAAAACTAATTGGTTGCCTGTTGCAGCTAAATGGAGAGTCTGTGAGAATAATGCAGCTACAGGGATAGATGTGTGTTGTGAAATATAGGCCTAATAATACGAATATAATATGATAAAATTAATTAATAAGTACATGCATTACTAAATAAGTAGGTAGGTCAGTAAAGACAAATAGGGCGGAGCCAGTTATGTGATTGTCTCATATTTACTTACTTTTTTTTTTTTTAAATTGCAGTTTAGAAACAGCAAATATATGTTTAAGATCATTTAGAGGAAAGTGTCATTATTACATAGCACTGTATAATATATACAACATCTATAGAGAGTTTAAAACAGGGTTGGGTTTGAACTCGTGTGTTGTTTCTTCTTTCAGAACTATTTTGAAATGAATGAACAAATCAAATCACCACCAGCTGTTTATCCTTTGCACTGGAACTACTTTTCTTGTCGGAGGATTGATATCACAGAGCGGTTTCACCGGAGCTCAGATAAGCGTGTGACTTTAGTATCACTCCGCAGAAGCTGCAGAAACACCTGTGAACTTCTTTTCTGGTGTAAATAAACTGTGACAAGCAGCTGCACGCGACCTTGAGATGATGACGGGGGCGTGCCCGGCGTCGCCCGGCGGTGATAAAACCCGGTGACATCTGAAGTCGTCCCCCGCTCCTCGCGCTTCTGCCCCCGAGGACAAACCGTCTGAGGCGCATTCACAAACGGTACATTTATATCTTCTCGTTTTCAGGTCGACTGAAGTTGTCAAAACGTTTGAATTGTGCGCCTTAACTTCTGATTTTTATCCGGCAAACTGTAAAAAACTGACTTTTCTTTAAGTCCTCATGGTCTGTTGATGTGCTCCTAGTCTTAAAACTGGTCTGCATGCTGCTTTAAAACTTGTAAAAGGCTTAAAACTGGTCTGCATGCTGCTTTAAAACTTGTAAAAGGCTTAAAACTGGTCTGCATGCTGCTTTTAAAACTTTTAACAGGCTTAAAACTGGTCTGCATGCTGCTTTTAAAACTTTTAAAAGGCT